>PVKV010002045.1:0-90333 GCA_004027835.1 Alouatta palliata
GAGGATTTCTTTGTTTTAACTACTACTGTTTTTCTATTTAGCAAGGCATGTTGGACAACAGATACTAATATTACTTTGCATTGCTGTTAAATTTTGTTTTAAGATGGAGTTTTTCTTAGTCGCCCAGGCTGGAGTGCAATGGCACAATCTCAGTTCACTGTAACCTCTACCTCTCGGGTTCAGGTGATTCTCCTGCCTCAGCCTCCTAAGTAGCTGGGATTACAAGCACCTGCCATCATGCCCGGCTAATGTTTGTGTTTTTAGTAGAGATGGGGTTTCACCATATTGGCCAGGCTTGTCTTGAACTCCTGCACACAAGTGATCCACCCACCTTGGCCTCTCAAAGTGCTCAGATTATAGGCGTGAGCCACTGCACCTGGCTGTTAATTTTGTAAAAACAATTCTTTTCCTACACCCTCCAAAAGAAAATAGTTACCCCAAGCACTGTTCTCGTAAGCTGATTATTTTGTCTCTTCTGTGCTGAATTCACTTACGCCTGCTTAGAAAGTTCTGATTTGCTCTGGGCTGCTAGGGTGAACCTTTCATTAGTTGGTATGAATACATCACCACTATGTGTCTATCCTGAAATAGCCTGTGGGGGCCTACTTAATAGTCTTCATAAGAAATACTGAATTAATGTCTCCGAAGTGTGTTTAAATTTATAAAAATAACCTCTGGGACATAGACTAAAGAGAATCTCTCCTAAATCCTGTGAAAAACAAGTTATTCTTTTTTCTTTTATAAAATAAAAAGATTAGCTGAGCCCAGTGGTTCACACCTGTAATCACAGCACTTTGGGAGGCTGAGGCAGGCAGATCAGTTCAGGCCAGGAGTTCGAGACCAGCCTGGCCAACATGATGAAACCCCATCTCTACCAAAAAATAAAAAAATTAGCCGGGTGTGGTGGTGCATGCCTGTGGTCCCAGCTACTTGAGAGGCTGAGGTGGGTGGACTGCTTGAACCAGGGAAGTAGAGGTTCCAGTAAGCCAAGATCGTGCCACTGCACTCCAGCTAGGGCAACAGAGTGAGACTCTGTTTCAAAAAATATAAATATAACCGGGCGTGGTGGTGCACGCTTGTAATCCCAGCTACTCGGGAGGCTGAGGCAGGAGAATATCTTGAACCCAGGAGGCAGAGGTTGTGGTGAGCCGAGATCCAGCCATTGCACTCTAGCCTGGGCAACGAGTGAAACTCCGTGTCAGGAAAAAAATAAAATAAAACAAAATAAATAAATAATAAAATAAATTAAAATATTAAACAATTTTTTTTTACAAGAGCAGTTTATCTCAATTATGGACAAATTAAAAGTAAAAAGAAAAAACAAAAAAGTTTCATTTCTTACTATCCAGCAAGCAACTTGGTAGATACTGTTTCAGTTCTTTATGAATATATGTATGTTTGTGAAAATCAGACTATATTGTATGCAGCTTTATATCTTCTCCCTTAAAAGAAAGCCCGGAGATTTTGGTAAATATCTTGATTCTGAATGACTCTAGTCAACTTAGTAAGCTGCAGATGGCTGGCTGGATAATTTCACAGAGGGAAGGGGGATATCTTTTTATTGGGTAAATTTGGGTTTCATATGTAACGTATGCCCTGTACCATTTTCAGTAGTGTGAGGTAGGGAAGAAGAAATGGCATTGACCTGTTACTGTAGAAGCTTTGCCTATGATTTACAAGCATGAGAATTTGCTCTGCCTGTTTTATGACTCTATTCAACCCTGAATTGTGGGCTGTTTATTTTTTCCTCTCTCTTTGATTGGAGTCATGAGAGAGTTGTTTGCCTGGTTCAGTCAAAATACAAATCCAGTATTGTTCCTATATATCTTTCAGTTTTTTCTTTTGAAAAATACAAGAAGACTGGGATGTTGCAGACAGAGCATTTACCAGCTGCCAGGTATTATCTCAAGCACACCACACCACAAGGTTTAAACCTCGAGAAACTCTATGAGGTAGATAGTGCCAGTCTCTTCGTCCAATTTTTCAGGTTAGGAAACAGACCCTTGGAGAGATGAAGCAACTTTTTCTAGTTATTAGAGCTAGTGAGTGTCAGAGCTGAGGTTTAAACCCAGTGTGCCTGACTTCTAAACATGCCTTTCAATCACTGTGCTTATTGTCTTCCAAAGTGAAACGAATTTATTTTAAAAATACACTTAAGGCCAGGCACAGTATCTCATGCCTGTAATCCCAGCACTTTGGGAGGCCGAGGTGGGTGGATCACCTGAAATCAGGAGTTCGAGACCAGCCTGGCCAACATGGTGAAACCCCATCTCTAGTAAAAATACAAAAATTAACTGAGCGTGGTGGTGCGCGCCTGTAATCCCAGCTACTCGGGAGGCTGAGGCAGGAGAATTGCTTGAACCTGGGAGGTAGAGGTTGCAGGGAGCTGAGATTGTGCCACTGCCCTCCAGCCTGGGTGACAAACCGAGACTCCATCTTGAAAAAAAAAAAAAAAACTTAAAAATTTTACAAATAAAGTTGTGTATATTTATTGTGTACTACATGACATTTTGAAATATGTAAACATTGTGGAATGGCTCAGCTGAGCTAATTAACATGTGCATTACCTTGCTTGTTTTTGTGGTAAGAACACAAAATTTACTCTTAGCAATTTTCAAAATACAAGTGGCATAAGCCTGTAGTCCCATCTGCTCTGGAGTCCCAGCTGAGGGAGAGGATTGCTTGAGCCGAGGAGTTTGAGGCTCTGTAGTGCACTATGATCATACCCGTGAACAGCCACTGCACTCCAGCCTGAGCAATATAGTGAGACCTACTCTGTCTCTCTTTTTTTTTTTGAGACGGAGTCTCACTCTGTCACCCAGGCTGGAGTGCAGTGGCACGATCTCAGCTCACTACAACCTCTGATGCTCAGGATCAAGTGATTCCCCTGCCTCAGCCTCTTGATTAGCTGGGATTATAGGTGCCTGCCACCATGCTCGGCTAATTTTTGTATTTTTAGTAGAGACAGGGTTTCACCATCTTTGTCCGGCTGGTCTTGAACTCCCAGCCTCGTGATCCACCTGCCTCGGCCTCCCAAAGTGCTGGGATTATAGGTGTGAGCCATCTTGCCTGGCTCCTCATCTTTTAAAAAACAAACAAAAAAAACCCCAACAACCAAAAACAGGTCAATGTTATTAACTGCAGTCACCATGTTGTACAATAGTTGAAACTAATTTATTTTTGCATCTTGTTCTTCAAATACCTAAATTTCATCGGTACATGACACCATAGATTGTAAACCACATCATTATTTTATATTCCACTAACAGTGAAAAGTGCTAACTGTCATTGTAGAGTGCATCTCAATTTCTGAGAACTTACAATGTGAAAAATATGTAAGCCTTAGAATCAATGAAATATGCTAAAGCTGTAACTAGAAGAGGTTAATACTATGTGCCCACTTGCATGGGCAGAGCTGACAACATGAGTTCGGTGGACGCAGCACATTCTCAGGGGTGAGGTCTCGCAGGCACCACCATACGTTTTCAACTCACTTGCAGGAATAGTGGTTGTGTGGTTGGATTTGTCGCTGCAGTTGGATAGGTCATTATTATTCCTGCCAACAGTCCCAGAAGCTTGGAAGCACCAAGCTGCCTAGAGCTACTTGGAAATAATAATAGAGCGAGAGAATAGGGGAATAATAGATGAGGTATGTGCAGCACTTTGTATCTGTGATTTTGAATGTAGGACACATACATCCAGCGGTTCTTTCCCTGTAATGATGTATTGAACAACAACAAAAGCAACATTTTATGATTTCTGGGAAATATCTGTTCCAAAATTATAGCTGAAGAAGGAAATCAAGTCAGTCCAGCAGAATTACTCCAGGAGTGTAGAATGAGATGAACAGAGGGCTGAACACTGAGCCTTGAGAAATGCCTGCAGAGAGTGAGTACGAGGGAGGAGAGGAGAGAAAGGTGGGGAAGTGGGAGAGAAAGGGAGGGATGAGGGCTAAGACAGCAAAGGGCTGAAGCCACAGAGGGGATGAGCTTCTTTTTTTTTTGAGATGGAGTCTCGCTCTGTCGCCCAGGCTGGAGTGCAGTGGCACGATCATAGCTCAAGGCAGCCTTGATCTCCTGGGCTCAAGCGATCCTCTCCACTCAACCTCTGGAGAAGCTAGGACTACAGGTCTGTGCCACCATGCTTGGATGATTTTTAAATTTTTTGTAGAGATGGGGTCTTACTATGTTGCCTAGGCTGGCCTCAAATTCCTGGGCTCAAGAAGTCCTCTGCTTTGGCCTCCTAAAGTGGTGAAATTACAGGAGGGAGCTGCCATGCCTAGCTTCCTTTATTATTTTTAGAAATGTTACACAGGTAAGGGTAGGGCAATCTTCCCAAACCTGCCTGGATAAATCTTCACAATACTAGTTTTTATATTATGGATCTTCTTGGTAACATCTGTGCATATTTCCTTCCACCTTTTTTCTTTTCTTTTTCTTTTAGAGATGGGGGTCTCATTATGTTGTCCAGGCTGGTCTCAAACTTCCGGATTGAACTCCTGGCCCGAGTTCAAGTTCACTGTGCCCAGCTTCTTCCACCTTCCAAAAACCTCTGCTCCTGTGATACTCTGATGCCTCACACTTCTGAATGGTCACTCCTGCTTCTTGGGCTGAACTTTCACAATCACCTTGACCCAATTCTTTTTCTGCTCCCTACACCTTCGATGTTGACTTTCCCCTGATTTTATCCTTAGCCTTTTTCTCTTCCCTATTTTCTGCATACTCTTTGGAAAATCACAGTTATCATCTATTTGTTCTTGATGCCTAAAACACATTTCTGGCCCAAGGCTCTCCCCTCAGTTTCTGAGTCAGCTTCCTTCTCTCCCTCCCTTCTTCCTTCTTTCTTTGCTATTTGATAAATTTTATAGCATACCGCTAGCAACGTATCTATGACTCAAGAGAGTGTACTTTAGGTATGCATTTTGCCCTTAGCTTGATTTTATTTTTTCTATCCTCATTTTCCCTCCCACTCTCCAAAATCGCTTACCTAGACTTCAGTTGTTTCCCTGTCATTAGTTTTGGTTCACTTTCTTTTTCTTTTTTCTTTTTTTTTTTGAGACAGAGTCTCACTCTGTAGCCCAGGCTGGAGTACAATGGCATGATCTCAGCTCACTGCAACCTCTACCTCCCGGGTCCCGGTTCAAGCAATTCTCCTACCTATGCCTGCCAAATAGCTGGGATTACAGGCACAAGCCACCATGCCCAGCTAATTTTTTTATTTTTTAGTAGAGACGGGGTTTCACCATGTTGGCCAGTCTGGTCTTGAACTCCTGACCTTGTGATCCACCCACCTCGGCCTCCGAAAGTGTTGGGATTACAGGCGTGAGCCACCACACTCGGCTGGTTCACTTTATTTTTCAACTGTGAGCTCTGAACCAGGTAAATGAGAGAAAATGTGAGGGAAATATTTCAATGCTTTACCATTGCCTACAGGTTAAAACAGAAATGCCTTTACTTAGGACACAAGTTCCTTCACGACTTGGCCCCTACCTACCTTGCTGACATCACCAGGACCTGTTTCCCAGCTTGATTTTTGACTCAGGAATGCCTAACGACGTATATTTCTTTGTTGCTGTTGTTTGGTTGTTTGAGATGGAGTCTCGCTCTGTAAGAAGGATACCTTTGATTAATATTTGGTCCCATTTACAAATCTAAACTTTTACATATTTGAAACTGCAATAATAACCCATCAATATATTTATTTCCCTTTAAAGTAGCTCAGATGTCTGGCTGTTAAACTTTCCAAAATGTTTAGTTATCTCTCTTTTTTTTTTGAGGTGGCAGTCCTTGCTATGTTGCTCAGGCTGGTCTTGAACTCCTGACCTCAGGTGATCCTCCCGCCTCAGCTTCCCTGGGTTACTGGGATTACAGGTATGTGCCAACTTGCCTGACTAAAATGTTTAATTTTTATAAATCTGATCATTAAACATGACCATACGGCCAGCCTTAATTCTAAGTGCCAATATTACATAAAACATAGTAAATGTTCAACTGAAAAATCCTAAATCTAGGCTGGGTATGGTGGCTCACAGCTGTAATCCTAGCACTTTTGGTGACCGAAATGGGATGATCTCTTGAGCTCAGGAGGTCCAGACCAGTCTGGGTAACATAGTGAAACCCCCATCTCTACAAAAATTTAAAAAGTAGCCAAGAGGGCCAGGTGCACTTTGGGAGGCCGAGGCAGGCTGCTCATGAGGGCAGGAGATTGAGAACATCCTGGCTAACATGGTGAAACCCCATCTCTACTAAAAATACAAAAAATTAGCCAGGCGTGGTGGCTTGCACCTGTAGTCCCAGCTACTCAGGAGGCTGAGGCAGGACAATCGCTTGAACCAGGGAGGCAGAGGTTGCAGTGAGCCAAGATAGCGCCATTGCACTCCAGCCTGGGTGACAGAGCAAGACTCTGTCTCAAGCAACAACAACAAAATAGTAGCCAAGTGTGGTGGTATGTGCCTGCGGTCCCAGCTACTGGGAGGCTGAGGTGGGAGGATGGCTTGAGTCCAGGAGTTTAAGGCTATAATAGGCTATGATCATGCCACTGTACTCAAGCCTGAGTGACAGAGTGAGACCCTGTATCTATTTAAAAAAATAACCAACAAAAACTAAAATATATATATTTATATAAAAAAGATTTCAACATATGAATTCTTTGGGAACAAATATTCAGTCCACAACAAGTATTATGAGTACTATATTATTAATATGTCCAGATTCCTTGATATTGAGACATTAGTAGTACAAGTTTCACTCTTAAAAAGAATTTTTTTTTTTTTTTAAGACAGGGTCTCTCTCTGACACCCAGGCTACAGTACAATGGCACAATCCTGGCTCACTACAACCTCCACCTGCTGGGTTCAAGCAATTCTTCTGCCTCAGTCTCCCTAGTAGGTGGGACTACAAGTACGCCACCATGCCCGGCTGATTTTTATATTTTTAGTAGAGATGGGGTTTCACCATGTTGGCCAGCCTGGTCTCGAACTCCTGACCTCAGGTAATCCACCCACCTCGGCCTCCCAAAGTATTGGGATTACAGGTGGGAGCCATGGTGCCTGTCCCTCTTAAACATTTCTATACTTCATTTTGAATCCTCTCAAGGTTACATATTCTTGCCCACTAAAGAACAACCACAGGTAGGGATCGCTTTCCCAAGATAATTTTTTGGGAACATGCAACAGAATCTCTGTCTACAACAGAGCAGAAATACTTTGAGCCCTACGCTTGGTGGTTTATCAGTGATTCCATAACTTACAGAAGGTGGCCACATGATTCCACATCCTTCAAGTTCAAGTTTTACATTACCAAATCTTCTCCTATCTCTATGGTGTCTATAAGCCCACGTCCACAGATTGGGTTTTGGATGCTTTTTTCCGAGCTCTAAAGATCCCTGAACCTGATAGAATTCTAGTTGCTCCCTCACCTCCCCACTGGTAAGTTTCCAGTTTGGGAGAACTGCACAGTTCTTCCAGATATTAAAATTATTTCCAATTTAATTCTGCAGCTCTCTCATGAAAGAGTCACAACTTCTACTGTTACCTGGGATACGTTATAAGCACACAATAAATGCTGGGCCAATTAACAGCATGGCTGAGTGTGCAAACGAATACCAGGTAATGCAGAAGAATTTTTATAACTGCTACTTATTTTTCTCTCCCTTCAAAGTATAGCATGGTGGTTAAAAGCCTGGGCTTTGCAGTCAGACAGTCCTGGGTTTACATTTCCTGTCACTTATTAATTAGGTGACATTGGACTAATTATTAAGCCTTTCTGAGCATCAGTTCTTCATCTGTAAAATGGAATGGCAGGACTATCATAGGGTGGTTGAAGGTAAAATTATATGTTTAAGTATATACATGCACACATATATGTTATAAGCTGTAATGTGCACTCCTAAAATTCATATATTGAAGCCTTAACCCCCTCTATCTCAGAATGTGATTATATTTGGAGATAGAATCTTTTTTTATTTTTTAAATTTTTAATTTTTTTGTGTAGAAGCTCATTTTTATTCTATGATTTAAAAATGAAATAATCTTGGATAGTCACTTACAACTCTGACTTTCACCACCTGATGAAACCCACCAGTTTTCTGCAGCCTCAGGTCTTGGAGATAGAATCTTTAAAGAGGTAATTAAGTTAAAATGAAACTCAAGGTGGGCTCTAATCCAAATGGACTGGTGTCAGCCAGGCATGGTGGCTCATGCCTGTCATCCCAGCACTTTGGAAGGCCGAGGGAGGCAGATCACTTGAGATCAGGAGTTTGAGACCAGTCTGGCCCACACAGAAAAGCCCCGTCTCTACTGAAAAATACAAAATTAGCTGGGTGTGGTGGCACATGCCTGTAATACCAGCTACTTAGGAGACTGAGGCAGGAGAATCACTTGAACCCTGGAGGCAGAGGTTGCAATGAGCTGAGATTTCACCCCTGTACTCCAGCCTGGGTGACAGAGTGAGACTCTATCACAAACACACACACACACACACACACACACACACACACACACGACCCAAATGGACTAGTGTCCTTATAAGAAGAGGAGGCTAGGATACACGGAGAGATAGCAGAGGCACATGTGCACACAGGGGCAGCCATATGAAGCAGCGGCAAGATGGCAGCCATCTGCAAGCCAAGGAGGGAGGCCTCAGGAAACCAGCCCTGCTCACCACCTTGATCTTGGGTTTTCAGCCTCTAAAACTGGGAGAAAAATAAATTTCTATTGTTTAAGTCACCCAGTTAATGATTTTGTTATGGTAGCCCTAGTAAACTAATTTTATATATCTATCCTTATATCCAGCTTAGCACAGTAGCCTAGCTCAACAAATGATAGTCATTATAACTATTATTTAACTTTCCAGTGAAACTGCCACCCCACAAAAGAGGTTATCCCACAAGTCATATGCCAACTGTGCATTGTTTATCTTTTGTTTTGTTTTTGAAACAGAGTCTCTCTCTGTCATCCAGACTAGAGTGCGGTGGCACGATCTCAGATCACTGCAACCTCTGCCTCCCAGGTTCAAGCGATTCTCCTGCCTCAGCCTCCCGAATAGCTGGGACTACAAGCGCCTGCCACCATGTCCAACTAATTTTTCTATTTGTAGTAGAGACGGGGTTTCATCATGTTGGCCAGGTTGGTCTCTAACTCCTGACCTTGTGATCTGCTTGCCTCCGGCCCCTGAAGTGCTGGGATTACATGCATGAGCACCGCGCCCGGCGAGCAAGCTGTTCATTATTTTCTGGGTTAAACATAGGCGTGTCTCCTTGTCTGTCTGATCTCAAGCATCCCTGGTTGCGAGCCTTCCCTGGTCTTCAGGGAGATATCTTTGCTCCTCCTCTGGGATTGGGATCTGCCTAGGCTGTTTCTCAGGTGCTGTCATCATCTGTCTCCATAACCATCTCTCCCACCAAACCAGGCTTTGTGAATCTTTGTATTTTGGGCACCCAGCATGGCATGTCAGGATATTCAATTCAATAAACTGAGAAATAAGTTCACTGAGAGTTTAAGTTTATTTACTTTATCTTGTTAACAACTGCGATGATAACATTGCGGGTTGAGGAGCGACTTTCGTGTTTAGTCTTAAGTGTTTTCTCAAGAGTCAGTGCCAGGGCCTCCGGGCACTGCAGTGAGCTTGGGGCATTCTTCGCTGCTTCAAACGGTAAGACATAGCCTGCTTAACTTGCCAGGGTTCACATAGCAGAGGCGTGGTCACATCTGGACATGTACAACACTTGCTTCATTTACCTGGAAATTGCGGATATCTCTTCCTCATAATGAGGTTTCTGAAATATTCCTTGTTTTTCAGAAACTCAAGCAATTAGCCAAGTGGGAGCTAGCAATAGCTCTTAACCAGTGGCAAAGGGTCAGGTATTTCCTGTGCTATTGTTACTGTTTATAACAGGGCTGACACAATTCGCTGGGGGAAGAAAGATTTTAACTGTCATTATAGATTTTCTCTCCTTGTGTCTGACTTGGCAGGACACTGACATTGTGTTCCCTTTGAAGGTCATCTTGAACCGAATATGCGCCCCTAACTTTCCTTCCAACAGGGCAACCACAGCACAATTTCTTGGCTATATCTTGTTTGCTTTTCAGCAAGCCAAGAGCCATCCCAGCACAGAAATAACTGGGATGCCTTTTGTTTCTTTGGCAACTGTTAATATCACTCTTGCCTTCCTTTAGTTGATGAGAAGGTAGTGGAGAAAAATATGATAATGATCATCTCACACAATATGTAGGGTTTTTTTTTTATAAACCAGTCTCATACTAGAAATAATTTTAGAATACATCAGGAAAATATCAAAGAAAAATATAAGGAAAGGGAAAAACAGGATGATGGTTAGAAAATATAAAATACCATACTTGCCTTCAGAGAAAAATTTGCAGTGTAATTAAATGAGCCCATATCAAGGTGTTTTTATAACTGAAAACATTATTTTTATATACCCTACCACTTAAAATAGCTGGCAGGAATCTAACCAATAAAATGTAAACCTTTTCTACATTTCTTTTACATACTGTCAATAGAGCTTACTACTATTTTGCTTCCAGTACTCACACACTTAAGAATGAAGCACTATCCTAAAGCAGAAGAAAAATAAAGGCACGTCAAATATGCATACTGCCTATTAACACATGTTTATTTTAATTTTTTTTGTTTTTTTGAGATGATGTCTCCCTCTGTCTGTCACCCAGGCTGGAGTATAGTGGTGCGATCTCAGCTCACTGAAACCTCTGCCTCCCTGGTTCAAGCAATTCTACTCCTCCAGCCTCCCGAGTAACTGGGATTACAGGCGTGTGCCACCACACCCGGCTAATTTTTGTATTTTTAGTACAGACGGGGTTTCATCATGTAGCCCAGGCTGGTTTCAAACTCCTGACCTCAAATGATCTTCCACCTCAGCCTTCCAAAATGCTGGGATTACAGGCAGAGCCACCACGCTCGGCCTTTGAATATTAACACAGTATTAATAAACTCAGAAAACTGATTGCCCTAACAGGATAATGGTAATTTTCGTTATGTAAGGAAAGTTCTTAATTCTTCTACCTTGATCTGTTCCACAATTTGGAATAAACACTTGTTCAGTCTAGCAAAAAACTGGGCACTTTGTTTAGCAAAAAAAAAAAAAAAAAAAAAAAAGAGTCAGGTGTTATCCATTGACACAGTTTTGATATTTCTCCTCTCCACATCTCATGTTGAAATGTGAGCTCCACTCTTGGGAGTAGGACCTAGTGGGAGGTGTCTGGGTCCTGGGGACGGATCCCTCATGAATGGTTTTGTGTCCTCCCCACAGTAATGAGCTCATGCCAGATCCAGTTAGAGTCAGGCACCTAGTCCTCCTCTCTCTCACTTCTGCTCTTGCCATGTGACACATCTGCTCCCCCTTCACCTTCCTCCTTGACGATAAGCTCCCTGACCTCTTACCAGAAGCCAAATAGATGCTGGTGCCATGTGTGTACAGCTGGCAGAACTGTCAGTCAAATAAACCCCTTTTCTGGGCTGGGAGTGGTGGCTCACACCTGTAATCTCAGCACTTTGGAAGGCTGAGATGGGCGGATCACTGAAGGTCAGGGGTTTGAGACCAGCCTGGCTGACATCATGAAACTCTGTACTAAAAATACAAAAGTTAGCTGGGCGTGGTGGCAGGTGCCTGTAATCTCAACTAGTTGGGAAGCTGAGGCATGAGAATCGTTTGAACCTGGGAGGCGGAAGTTGCAGCAAGCTGAGATCTCACCACTGTACTCCAGCCTGGGTGGCAGAGGGAGATCTGTCTCAAAAAAATAAAAATAAATAAATAAAAAATAATGCCCCTTTTCTTTATAAATTACCTAGTCTCAGGTATTCCTTTATAGCAATGTAAAATGGACTAACATATCCACAAAAACATTGACCAGGTGAAGAAGAATGATGTGGAGTCAGTTATCTGTCCATCAAACTCCAGCCTCTCATTCTTCCCCAGTATTTGGGACTACAGGCACCTGATACCACACCTGGCTAATTTTTTTTTTTTGTATTTTTAGTAGAGATGGGGTTTCACCATATTGGTCATGCTGGTTTTGAACTCCCGACCTTGTGATCCACCCGCCTCAGCCTCCCAAAGTACTGTGATTACAGGCGTGAGCCACTGTGCCCAGCCAACAGGGGATTGTTTCTTCCTCGTCTTTGCTTTAGCATGTGTGAGCATGCTGGTTCCCGGGCAAACGCAGCCACTAGGGAGGGGCACTGCATGGAGGCGGTATGCAGCTGCCTATGGAATGAACAGCAGAGATGTCTGAGTTGGAAGACATTGAGGCTCCACCAGCCCCAGGTGGCACAGGACACCAGGGACACACGAAACAGAATATCAGCCTGACCTCTGCCCTTGGTCACACTGGCATGGGCTCCATCTGTTCCTGAATGAGGAGCAGGGCTGAAATGAGAGCCTGACATTTGTCCTTGTCTCATCTTTCTGTCTAGCCTGTCCCTTAATTGGGCTCTGATGAGAGGTAACAGGAGACTTATATCAGCACTGGCTTGGGGTCCCTGATGACAGGTTATTGTAAACAATATGGAGGTCCTTTACCAAGAGTAGATTCAATTGCTCTCAACAGAGGCAGGAGGAAACCTTGAAGCCAGGAGTCTGAGGCCAGCCTGGACAACATAGCAAGACCCCATTTCTACGAAAAATTTAATCATTACCTGGGTACTGTGGTGTGTGCTTGTAATCCCAGCTACTTGGGAGGTTGAAGTGGGAGAATCACTTGAGCCCAGGATGTTGAGGCTGCAGTGAGCCGAGAACATGCCACTGCACTCCAGCCTGGTGAACAGAGACTTCGTATTAAAAAAAAAAATCAGCTGGGTGCGGTGGCTCACACCTGTAATCCCAGCACTTTGGGAGGCTGAGGCGAGTGGATTACTTGAGGTCAGGAGTTTGAGACCAGCCTGGCCAACATGGTGAGACCTTGTTTCTATTAAATAAAATACAAAAATTAGCCGGGCATACTGGCGGGCACCTATAATCCCAGCTCCTCGGGAGGCTGAGGCAAGAGAATTGCTTGTACCCAGGAGGTGGAGGTTGCAGTGAGCTGAGATCACACCATTGCACTCCAGTCTGGGCAACAAGAGCAAAACTCCATCTCAAAAAAAAAGAAAAATCACAACAACTTCTTGGTGAGGATGTTCCAACAGGAGGGTCTTCACTGGGTGTTGTCAGGCAGTCTATGAATTTATAACATCACTTCCTTGGAGAATTTTTTTTTAGCATCGAAAGTGTGGTTCTTAGCATCAGAGGCACAGAGTCCTCATTTATCAACCCATGGGTTGTGGAGAGTGGAGTGTTTCTCATGGGTAGAGTCATATGAACCTCAGGGAATGATGGATAAACCAAAGTGCCTGCCAATTTCTCATGATTAAAAGGGCCAACGGGACTGAATACTGGCAACCTTTGACCAAAAGCAAAGGCAGGCTACGTGTGAAGTCAGATTCTATAAGAAGAAGCTGCTTAGGGTCCTCAGAAATCAGAACCAGGGGAGTTAGTTTTCTAATACATGTCTAATGATGCCACAGTAAGATGATCTGATAAGTCCACCTGCGCAGAGGAAGATAGCTGCCACCTTGCCTGGGCAGAGTGAGGTGCTGTTAGGTTAGATCACGACTCTCTCTCCCTTGGCCTGTGCTGAGGGGCCACTGCCAACATTTGCCTCTGACATTCTACTTTTTAAAAAGTTTCTATAAATCCTTAATACTGGTGATATTTTGGCTATCTTCGCTATGCTGTAGGTTAAAAAATGCAACTGGATATTGTTTCAATTTTTTTGATTTTTTTTTTTGAGACAGAGTCTTGCGTTGTCATCCAAGCTGGAGTGCAGTGGTGCCATCTTGGCTCACTGCAACCTCTACCTACCGGGTTCAAGTGATTCTCCTGACTCAGCCTCCTGAGTAGCTAGGACTATAGGCTTGCGCTACCACACCCAGCTAATTTTTTTTTTTTTTTGTATTTTTTAGTAGAGGCAGAGTTTTACCATGTTGGACAGACTGGTCTTGAACTACTGGACAGCCTTCTTTGACAGGGGAACTTTGAATTAACATCAGATTGAAACCAAGTAACATCACTAATGATGATTCATCAGAAACTTCTGCCCATTATTTGAAAGGAAATGGAAAACCCCAACCATTCTTAAAACTATTTTTGACTTCTTATGAAATAATGTAAATTGATAAGAGAGAAGCATGAGAATCAACTTTCTGGCCAAATGATGTAGCATTTTCCAAACTGACTACATCTTAGAAATACAAGAAACAAAAGATAATGTTGTCGGGTGCAGTGGCTCATGCCTGTAATCCCAGCACTTTTCGGGGCTGAGCTGGGCAGATCACCTGAGGTCAGGAGTTCAAGACCAGCCTGGCCAGCATGGTGAAACCCTGTCTCTACTAAAAATACAAAAATTAGCCAGGCGTGGTGGTGGCCGCCTGTAATCCCAGCTACTTGGGAGGCTGAGGCAGGAAATTCACTTGAACTCAGGAGATGGAGGTTGCAGTGAGCTGAGATGATGCCACTGCACTTCAGCCTGGGTGACAGAGCAAGACTCCATCTCAAAAAGAAAAGATAATACTGATTTTGTGTATATCAGAGTAAACAGAGCACAATTTTTATATGGAATTTTTTATTTAGGTTGGTGAAAAAGCAATTGCAGTTTTTGCCATTAAGAGTAATGAATCTGACCAGGTGTGGTGGCTCATGGCTGTAATCCCAGCACTTTGGGAGGCCAAAGCAGATGGAGCACAAGGTCAGGAGTTCAAGACCAGCCTGACCAACATGGTGAAACCCCATCTCTACTTAAAATACAAAAATTAGCTGGGTGTGGTGGCGCGCACCTGTAATCCCAGCTATTCAGGAGGCTGAGGCAGGAGAATTGCTTGAACCTGGGAGATGGAGGTTGCAGTGAGCCGAGATAGCGCCACTGCACTCCAGTCTGGACGACAGAGTAAGATTCTGTCTCAAAAAAAAAAAAAAAAAAAAAAAAAAAAAAAAAAAAAAAAAAAAAAAAAAAAGGAAAAAAGAAAAAAAAAAAAGAAGTGCAGAATCCCTTTAGCGTGAGTTTTCAAAAGCAGATTTTGAGTGTGTTTACCTATCTGGTTAGTTAAACGAGTTCATATCCTTAAAGCTTAGAGCTGTGTTGTGGGTGTACACTCCTTGAGCATGTGGGGAAGGAAGTTAGGCACTGACGTTTTTCCGGAATATACCCTTACCCGATACCAAATTTCCTATTGCTAATCCCTCATCCTGATTCCTCTCCTGGGGAGTCCTGCCTAATACCAAACCTGTAGACTTTCTGTACAAGGGATGTGGCTGACAAAATGCAAGGTTTACATTTTTTAAAATAACACAAGGAATTTTTGTTCCTGTCTTTCAGCAGGCTGTGAGGAGATTTTTATCAATTTGATTCATCACTGTGAAAATGATCTCCTGATTGAATTTCTTTTGAATTTTTTAAATGGTTAATGAATAAATACATATATATGTGTATGTGTATGTGTGTGTGTGTGTATATATATATATATATATATATATTTGAGACAGGGTCTTGCTCTGTCACGCAGGCTGGAGTGCAGTGGCATGATCATCGCTCACTGTAGCCTTGACCTCCTGGGTTTAAGGATTTAAGCATTCCTTCCACCTCAGCCTCCTGAGTAGGTGGGACTACAGGTGTGTACCACCAAGTCCAGCTATTTAAAAATTTTTTTTGTAGACACAGGGTCTTTCTATGTTGCCCAGGCTAGTCTCAAACTCCTGGGCTCAGGTGATACTCTCACTGTGGCCTCTGAAAGTGCTGGGATTACAGGCATCAGTCACTTTGCCCAGCTCGCTTTTTCTTTTTTTAAATATTGGAGCGATGTTGCCATAGTTATTTCTGGATTTTCCACATATAACTTACGTGTGTTGTGACCTTACTTACGGCAATTCAGTTTCTTATTATACCTTAAAGATAGTGGTACCTTCCTCATTTAGTTTTGTTCAAGATAATACTGCGTTTGGCCGGGCGTGGTGGCTCATGCCTGTAATCCAAGCACTTTGGAGGCCAAGGTGGCAGATCACCTGAGGTCGGGAGTTCAAGACCAGCCTGACCAACATGGTGAAACCCCATCTTTATTTAAAAAAAAAAAAAAAATAAAGAATTAAAAAAAAAAGATAATATTGCATTTGTCCTTCAAGAATGTTTTGGAGATGTGCTTTTGTAGACCTGCACTCCCACATTATTTCCTGTCTTCTCGTATGAGTCTGTGCATTTGCTTCCATTTTCCTGGGACCTTCTTCCAACCTAAATCTTTGCTGCTGCATTTTTCCTTTTTTGTTCTCTAAAAGAAAGACATTTTACTAATTGTTAGGAAAATGTGAATCAAAACCACAATGGTAGCTGGGTGTGGTGGCTCATGCTTATAATCTCAGCACTTTGGGAGGTCGAGATAGGCAGATCACTTGAGGTCAGGAGTTTGAGAGTAGCCTGGCAACATGGTGAAACCCCGTCTCTACTAAAATACAAAGATTAGCTGGGCATGGTGGCGCACACCTGTAATCCCAGCTACTTGGGAGGCTGAGGCAGGAGAATCACTTGGATCCGTAGGGGCAGAGGCTGCAGGGAGCCGAGATCATGCTACTGCACTCCAGCCTCGGTGACAGAGCAAGATTTCATCTCAAGAAAAAAAATAAATAAGTACAAATAAAAATAATGTGGGAATTATATGTGAAGCACTGGTATAGGCCTGGGGAGAGAGAGAGAAAGGTGGATTTCTGGATCACTCCACTGCACTCCAGCTTGGACAACAGAGCAAGACTGTGTTTTAAACAAACAAAACAAAACACAAAACACAATGATATACCAATTTCACACCCATTAGGATAAGATGGCTATTATATTAAACAAACAAACAAAACCCAAGAAGGTAATAAGTGCTGGTGAGGATGGGGACGAGCTGGAATCCTTGCATGTTGCTGATGGGAATGCAAAATGGTATAGCTGCTGTGGAAAACATGAAGGTGGCACCTAAAAAAATTAAATATACAATCACCATGTGATCTAGCCATTCCTCTTTTGGGTATACACCCAAAAGAACTGCAAGGAGGTTCTTTTCGAGATATGTGTACACTCATGTTCACAGCAGCCATTATTCACAATAGCTGAAAGGTGGAAACAACCCAAATGACCATTGGCAGATGAGTGGATAAGCAAAATGTGGTGTGTGCATACAACGGAATATGATTCCGTTAACAAAGGAAGGAAATTCACATGCCCAGCATGGATGAACCTGGAGGACAATGTGCTAAGTGAAATAAGCCAGTCACAATAGGACAAATGCTGTATGATTCCACTTATATGAGGTACCTAGAATAGCTTAGTTCATAGAGACAGAAAATAGAATGATGGTTGCCAGGGGCTGAGGGAGGGGAGTGGCAATGAGAGTTAGTGTTTAATGTGGGGAGAGCTTCAGCTGGGGAAGATGAAAACCTTCTGGAGATGGACAGTGGTGATAGTGGAAATATACTTCATGCCACATAACTATACATCTAAAAATAGTTAAAATGGTAAATTTTATGTTATGTATATTTTATACCTATGTATATTACATTATGTGTATTCAATACATATGTATATTACATTATGTGTATTTTATACATAACATAAAATTTAAAAATAGCTTGAAAAAGGCAAGAGATGGCCAGGTGCAGTGACTCAGGCCTATAATCCCAGCACTTTGGAAGGCCAAGGCAGGCAGATCACTTGAGGTCAGGGGTTCGAGACCAGCGTGGCCAACATGGTTAAACCCTGTCTCTACTAAAAATACACACACACACACACACACACACACACACACACACACACACACTAGCCGGGCTTGTGGTGTGCACCTGTAGTTCCAGCTACTTAGGAGGATGAGGCAGGAGAACGCTTGAACCTGGAAGAAGGTTGCAGTGAGCTGAGATCATGCCACTGCACTCCAGTCTGGACGACACAGCAAGACTCCATCTCAGAAAAAAATGAAGAAAAGAAAAAGAAAAAGACAAGGAAGACTTGTACATTGTTATTTTACAAAATGCAGCCCCTCCAGGAACTGTCCTGTACTAATCTGTACGGTAAAGGCCGGGGGTGTTTAGCAACACAAAGTCCAAGCCACTCACCTCTCCTTCAGGATTCGTCAACTCCTCCAGCCTGTCCAGAGAACTTAAAGTTTGGATAACACACGAAGACTGCTGACCCTTCGCAGGGATGCAGTGGTCAGTTTCCCATCTGCAAGATCAGCACCTGGCTCTAGACAGTGCTGAGGTCCAGGTGAGACTCTCTAAACAATCTGGCCTGCCTGTTTGCAGAAGCAGCAGGAGGAAAGAGGGAGGTTGGGGAGAAACTCAAACCCTGACTTTAGACGTTGTAGGGCTGCTCAGCGTTCCCCAAATTCATCTGATCATCAGAATCCCCAGGGTGATTCCAGAGCTTTGTCAGACCGTCCAACAGCAGGTGCTGAGAGTCTGGTTTTGGTTTTGCTTTGTTTCAAGTCAATGTTTTAGGCAATTCATTACGATCTGGAAAATCTGTGAAATACTGGTGGGTGATGAGAGTATGGGCTTGATTTGTTTATAAAAGGAATGAAACCTGGGAAGTATGAGGGGGCCTATTGTGCTCAGATGTGGTGCTGTCCCTATTGCAATGAAGCAGGTAATCAGGATGAGTCCCCTAGAATGTGAGGAGTTGCTTGCCTGATGTGCTTAGAGGCAAAGCTATACGTAAAATCAGAGCGATGGCAACTGACTGCAGTTGTCCCTCTGGTTCTCTGCACCCCCTTTTTTTTTTTTTGAGTCAGGATCTTGCTCTGGTGACCAGGCTGGAGTGCAGTGGTGCAATCATAGCTCACTGCAGCCTCAACCTCCTCAGCTCAAGTGATCTTCCTGTCTTTGTCTCCCAAGTAGCTGGGGCTACAGGCACATGCCGCCATGCCTGGCCATTTAAAAGATTTTTTGTAGAGATGACATCTTGTTATGTTGCCCAGGTTGGTGTTGAACTCCTGACCTCAAGCAATCCTCCCACCTCAGCCTCCCAAAGTGCTGGGATTACAGGCAGGAGGCACCATATCCAGCCTCCAGTTATCCCTTTAATTAGCAGAAGGGACACAGTTCCTTTCCAATCTGTTGTGATTGCTGCGACTTCTGGAAGATGATTTTTTGGAGTTGCTTAAGCTTAGGATCGTCTCTGCTCTGTAAGCTCTTAGGCACATCACTCAGATGAAGTAATATTTTTTGAACCCGGGAGGCAGAGATCGCAGTGAGCTGAGATCGTGCCACTGCACTCCAGTCTGGTAACAGAGTAAGACTGTAAAAAAAAAAAGTATATGTAGCATTGTTCTAGGATGTAAAATCATATGTGTCTCACATTTCAATTCTTTTTTATTTTTTTGAGACAAGGTCTTGCTCTGTCACGCAGGCTGGAGTGTAGTGGTGCAATCATAGCTCACTGCAGCCTCAACCTCCTGGCTCAGTGATCCCACTCCAGCCTCCTGCGTAGCTGGTACTAAAGGCACACACCATCACAACTGGCTAATTTTGTTTTTTATTTTTTAGACAGAGTCTCGCTCTGCTGCCCAGGCTGGAGTGCAGTGGCACGATCTCAGCTCACTACAACCTCCACCTTCCAGTTCAAACGATTCTCCTGCCTCAGCCTTCGGAGTAGCTGGGACTACAGGTGCCCGCCACTATGCCTGGCTACTTTTTGTACTTTTAGTAAAGACAGGGTTTTACCACATTGGCTAGGCTGGTCTTGAACTCTTGGCCTCAAGTGATTTGCCTGCCTCAGCCTCCCAAAGTACTGTGCTGAGCCTGTTTTTTATATTTTATTTTATTTGAGATGAAGTTTTGCTCTTGTTGCTCAGGCTGGAGTGCAGTGGTGTAATCTTGGCTCACTGCAATCTCAGCCTCCTGGGTTCAAGCGATTCTCCTGCAACAGCCTCCCAAGTAGCTGGGATTACAGGCATGTGCCAACAAGCACGGCTTATTTTGTATTTTTAGTAGAGATGGAGCTTCTCCATGTTGGTCAGGCTGGTCTTGAACTCCCAACCTCAAGTGAGCCGCCTGCCCCAGCCTCCCAAAGTGTAGAATTACAGATGGAAGCCACGGCGCCTGGCCCATTTTTTACTTTTTGTACAGACATGGTATCACTATGTTGCCCAGGCTGGTCTTGAATTCCTGGGCTCAAGAAATTCTCCTGCCTTAGCTTCCCAAAATGTTTGGCCTCCCTAAACTGAGAATGAGTGGGGAAGCGTGGGCTATAAGATCTTTTGCCTTGCCAAAAAAAGGGACGTGGTTAGGAACCACTGCTTTAAATTAAGATTTCTAGGAACTGAATTTGTTGTTGTTTTTTTTTGAGATGGAATCTCACTCTGTCTTTCAGGCTGGAGTGCAGTGGCATGATCTCAGCTCACTGCAACCTCAGCCTCCCAGGTTCAAGCGATTCTCCTACCTCATTCTCCCAAGTATCTGGGATTACAGGTGCATGCCACTATGCCTGGCTAATTTCATACTTTTTAGAAGAGACAAGGTTTCACCATGTTGACCAGGCTGGTGTCAAACTCCTGAACTCAGGTGATTCACCTACCTCAGCCTCTCAAAGTGCTGGGATTATAGGTGTGAGCCACCATGCCCGGCCAGAAGCATTTTTAAAATATGGATACAGAAGCCAGCTTTAGACCAATTGAACTGAAATATCTAAAGGTGGTGCCCAGACCATGGGCTTTTTAAAAGCCTCCTGGCCGGGTGCAGTGGCTCACACCTGTAATCCCAGCACTTTGGAAGGCTGCGGCAGGTGTGTCACAAGGTCAGGAATTCAAGATCAGCCTGGCCAAGATGGTGAAACCCCGTCTCTACAAAAAATACAAAGAAATTAGCTGGGTGTGGTGGCGGGCACGTGTAATCCTAGCTACTCGGGAGACTGAGGCAGAGAATTGCTTCATCCCGGGAGGCAAACGTTGCAATGTGCTGAGATCGTGCCACTGCACTCCAGCCTGGGTAACAGAGTGAGACTCTGTCTCAAATGCATGCACACACACGCGCGTGCACACACACACAGTATCCCAGGCAATTATGAGGCACAGTAAAGGCTGAGAACGTCTATAAAGGAACAGTCTCTAATCATTAGGTCCATAAAGGAAGTGACAACTGCTGTTTGTATCAAGGAACACTCATAGGGATGAAAACATTAAAAGAGCATTGAGTCAGGAGGCATCATTGGTTAAAAGGGCAACTGGCTGTACAGCAATAATAGTAAATAAAGAAAACAGTGAATCCTTTACACATGAAATCCTCTCTTTGTCCTTGCAAATTGTGATTCATATTATCAAATGACACATTAGAGGTAGAGTGGCTGGGGGAGGTGGGGGTTGAGGGATGGGAGAAGGATGGATGAAGGGAACAGCAGGAAATGAAGCAGGCAGAGCGTGGGATCAGGAGCTGGGGCAGCTGGGGACAGCGACATTTCCAACGGCAGATGCCTAGGATCAGGGAGACTGAGCAGGAGAAAACAAGCGGCGATCGGGCACAGGGGCTCTTGCCTGTAACCCCAGCACTTTGAAGAGCCGAAGTGGGAGGATCCCTTGAGGCCAGGAGTTTGAGAGCAGCCTGGGTAACCTAGTGAGACCCTATCTCTTACAAAAAATAAAAATAAAAAAATAACTCAGATGTGGTGGCGGGCACTTATAGTCCCAGCTCTTTAGGAGGCTGAGGTGGGAGGAGTGTCAAGCTCAGGAGTCTGCAGTGAGCTATGAGTGCAACAGAGCAAGAACCCATCTCTTAAAACACCCAGAAGCAACAGGGGGGTTTGCAGCCAGCTAGGGAGGATAGTGCCAGAGGAAACTGGCAGCAAGCCAGAGATGAGGTCTAGCAGTGTGGTTAGAGGCTGCCAGGAAGGATTCAGGGGCAGGAGAGTGGGCAAGAGAGCCACAGCCCTAATCCTGAAGAACTGGAGGCAAGGGTAGGTGTCAGAGCAATGCCTTGGCCTCGAAGGAGATGGAGACTCAGCTTCCTCGACTGGAGCTTGAACGTAAGGTCTTAATCCCATCGTATCAGTCCTCTGCTTTGGAGAGGGCAGGGCCAGAGTGAGCCAAACGGAAAACAGAGAAAGCTAAACCCAGGAATCCCTAAATATCCTCTCACCTGGAACATGCTTGGGGCCAGAGCCTGCAGGTGCATGCAGTAGGAGCCTCACTTTCCGGCTTTTGTCAGGCACCACCCTGGAGAGCACGGTTTCAACAAAGACAGCCTCCACCCAGGGGCCGACACTCACACAGCCTTCTCTTCCTGCATAGCCATTTGCAAGCCTGGTTTCCCACCATAATGCACAGCTCTTGAGATGAAGAAACGTGGCACACACATGTCTGCTGATCTTCTCTGAGATGGAGGGCGTGCTCTAGGATTTGTTGGCTTGAAGAAGTAAGTGTTTGCACCTGACTTTCATCTCCTAACGCATAAACAAGGAGAAGTCAAACTCCCATCATCAGGGAGTGAGCTACTCAGTGATGCTGGCTTTAGAATGTCCACTCCTGTGTGACCCAGAGAAGCACGGACATAAATTAGTCCTGGATGTGAAAGAAAAATCTCAGTGATGCTGACAGTCAATTGGTGTAACCTGATGAACCGAAATACCCGCCTCAATGGAAAAAAAGAGTCATAGAAAAAAAAGAGGAAAGGGGAGTCAGTCAGCCTATAGGGGCTGTTATTCCTAAACTGGGTTGTATGTCGGAATCACAGCATTCTTTTTTTTGAGACAGGGTCTCACTCTGTCGCCCAGGCTGGAGTGCAGTGGTGTGATCTCGGCTCATTGTAACCTCTGCCTCCTAGGTTCAAGCATTCTCCTGCCTCAGCCTCCCAAGTAGCTGGGATTATAGGCACTTGCCACCACGACCAGCTAGTTTTTGTGTTTTTAATAGAGACGGGGTTTCACCATGTTGATCAGGCTGGTCTTGAACTCCTAAACTTGTGATCCACCCACCTCAGTGTCCCAAAGTGCTGAGATTACAGGTGTGAGCCACTGTGCCCAGCCACTCATACCATTCTTACAAACACTGATTCTGGGGCCTAGCCTTTGAGACTCTGATGCAGCTAGTAGATTTGGGCCAGGACACAGTGGATCTACTTTTAAAAAGCTCCAGGGGCCGGGTGCAGTGGCTCATGCCTATAGTCCCAACACTTTGGGAGGCCAAGGCAGGCATATCACAAGGTCAAGAGTTTGAGACCAGCCTGGCCAACATGGTGGAACCCCGTCTCTACTAAGAATACAAAACTTAGCCGGCCGTGGTGGCATGTGCCTGTAATCCCAGCTACCTGGGAGGCTGATGCAGAAGAATTGCTTGAACCTGGGGGATGGAGGTTGCAGTGAGCCAAGATCAAGCTATTGCACTCTAGCCTGGGCAACAGAGCAAGACTCTGTCTCAGAAAATGATGATAATAATAATGACAGCAAAAAGCTGCTGGTTGGGCTGGGCATGGTGGCGCATGCCTATAGTCTCAGTACTTTGGGAGGTGGAGGCGGGTGGATCACCTGAGGTCAGGATTTCGAGACCAGCCTGGCCAACACGGTGAAACCCTGTCTCTACTGAGAATACAAAAATTAGCTGGGCATGGAGGTGGGGGCCTGTAATCCCAGCTCCTCGGGAGGCTGAGGCGGAGGTTGCAGTGAGCCCACATGGCACCACTACACTCCAGCCTCAGTGACAGAGTGCCATTCTATAAAAAAAAACAAAAACTCTTGGTTGAAAACTGTGGAGATTCAGAACCACCACAGTACGGTGGTTCTATTCACAGTAGCAGAGGCGTGGGATCACCCAGCGTGTCTATCAACAGTAGGTAGGCTAGAGAAAATGCAGTATATACACACAACAGGATACTATTCACCCATAAAAAAGAATAAAACAATGTCTTTTGAAGCAACATGGATGGAAGTGGAGTCCATTTTCTTAAGTGAAATAACTCAGAAACAGAAAGACAAGTACTGCATGTTCTCACTTTTAAGTGGGAGCTGGATAACGTGGACCCAGGGACATACAGTACGAATCATAGACGCTGGAGCCTTGGAAGTGTAAGGTGGGAGGGGGTGGGTGACGGGAGGTTGCTTGGTGGATACAAAGTATGTTCTAGCGATGGATACACTGAAGGCCAGGCTTCACCACAAGGCAGTGTATCAATGTAGCAAAATTGTACTTGTATTCCATGAATAACAAATTTGATATAAACAATAAATATGAAACAGAAATAAATAAACTGAAAAGCTCCTCGGCGCTTCTGGGGCCTGCACAGCAGGTTAAGGAGCCAGAAGCACCATCCATTGGTTGGTTTTGCTCTGTTTCTCTCACCCTGAGCAGCCTTGGGCAGCACAGCCTGGCTCCGAGGGTGAAGATTTGCTGAAGTCCCAGGCTGGGGTGACAACAGGGCCCCCTAAGGCCCCTGAGAGAGTCACTGTCTTGCTCCCTACATTTCCTGCGGGGCTGGCTCTGTGTTCCCTCTGCTTGGGCAAGGCTATGTGGTTTCCCGGGGCAGCCAGCAGAATCTGTCCTTGGCAGATGTGTGAAACTCTAACCCAGCTGCCTGGTGCTTGACCTCAGCTCCAGAATTCAAGGGGTGGAGGCGGAGGAGGCTCCTCTCTGCTCTGCATCTGGGAATGAATGGCCATTGCCCAGCAAGGCAAGGGGAGGAGCCTAGGGCCAGGTCAGGCTTGCAGAGAGAGAGAGAGAGAGAGAGAGAGAGAGAGAGAGAAAGAGAGAGAGAGAGAGAGAGAGAAAGAGAGAGAGAGAAAGCACTGCAGGCACCCGAGGCAAGAGAGAGAGAATGAATTAACCTGTTAGTACCATTAACATTTTAGCATGGACTGATTGATCAGATGAGGTCTTTCTTTCCAGGGGTACAGATAGGTCTTTGAGAGACACAATTCCCTAGAAAGGCCTGGAACCTCCTCTGTCTGCAACAAGAGGTGAGAATGGGCCAGGCATGTTGGCTCATGTCTGTAACTCCAGCACTTCAGGAGGCCGAAGTGGGACGATTGTTGGAGCCCAGGAGTTTGAGACCACCCTGGGCAACATAGCGAGACCCTGTCTCTAAAAAAAAAGTGGGGTGTAGTGGCACCTGCCTGTAGTCCTAGCTAACTCAGGAGACTGAGGTGGGAGGATCACGTGAGCCTGAAGATCAAGGCTGCAGTGAGCCACAAACACACCACTACACTCCATCCTGGGCAAAAGAGAGTGAAACCCTATCTCCAAAAAAAAAAAAGATGTGGGAATGGATGGTCTCCAAGCCCTTTCCTGCCCTGGCATTTTCCTGTGACTGCTGATGGCTCTCCAACACGTGCTAGGCACTGTCCTAGGCACAGGAGATACACATGGTGAGCAGGCAGATGAGGCTCAGCTCTAGTGGGGCTCACATCCCAGTGCTAGCCATCGCTGCCGCCCCTCCTGAGGCTGGGCCATCCCCGGGCAATCCCCAGGCGCTGGAGGAGATACAAGACAAGCATCCCTTCCTTCTTGTCATTCTCAGGGCTGTCTCTGAGCCGGAGCAGTCAAAACCTGTGTGGGAGCAGATGCAGAGATGGACAATGTCACTCTCCCACACCAGAGTGCAGCCACCCACGGGGAGATGGGGGTAGGGTGGGGGGACATTCCTGGCGGTTTCAGCTCAGTGAGTGTGGCTGTCCCTGAGTGCCCATGTACTTCAAAGACACTGGCTCTGGGGTCATAGGAGTCAGCTGTTAGCATTGGGCTTAATAAAGGAGGCCAAAGGCCTTAAAGGATTAAAAATAGGAAAAATATATACAAATCAGGGGTTGGGTTTGTGTTTCATAGACTGGTAATGTTATGCCAAAGGTTTGGGCTTTGGTTTTGTAAAGCGTTGGATTCAATAAATAGAATCTGTCTTTGGCTTTTGTTGTACAGGAAACTGAAACAGGCTAATATTGAAGGTGTAAAGGGAATGTACAAAGGATTCAAAAGGAGGCCAGGAAACCCAGCACGAAAGGAAGATAAGAACCAATTAGTGTACATATATATATGGAAGCTAATTTTCATATGAGAAAGTGAGAGATTCTTACTTTAGAAACGGACAGTTACTAAGGGCCTGCGCTTAGTTATTTGCAGTTTCTCCCCGCCTCTCCCATGGAAAATTAATCAATTTCTCTTCCTTTTTCTCATTCCTCACATGCCTTTGCTTTCACCTCTCCCCTGCCTCAATCCTGCAAATGCCAGAGTCCAAAAAAACTATTATGCTGCTAGAGAGACCACAAGGACAAAAGCGGAGACTATCTGAAAAACAAAGTCATGGACTCCCAGGCTGGAGAGGAACCAGAGCCTCCCCCAGCCTTTCTCTCCTCCCCTCTGCCTGCCGCCAGATCGCACCTGACCCGCCCAGGAAAACGGGCCTCTTTGCTTTTTGAAGAACTCCAGAGGAGAGCCCCTGATCTCCCTTGATAACTTATCCCAAGTCTGATATCCTCATTGGCAGAGATGATTTTCCAGCTTAAATCACCCGTGTGGAAGCCGAAGCTCATTTCCTTTTGTTCTGTCCTCGCTGGAGACGGTGAACAGCTGGTCTCCATTCTCCGAGGAATATCGCTTTAAACCTTGCAGGCCATTGTTAAGTGGCCTCTAGGCTTTCTCTTCTTCCGACTAAGAATCATAGCTTCTTTTCCCCATTCCTCATGGGTCCTATTTTCCAGCCCCTCTCACATCTTTGTTCTTTGGATGTGCTCAGGTTTTTCTAAGATATTTCCCTTTGGAAGATGTTTGAAGGAAAACAACAGAAGGGTCTTTAGATGTACTAAGTACTGGCAGTCCCTCTCACCTTACCACAAGCCTCGCTGTTTCCACTGGTTGAGTGGCTTCTGGGGCCGTGCCCATCCCCAGTCTTCCAGCTGGGGCCAGGCTGTGCCCCAGGACCAAGCAGCCTGTCCTGTGTTGAGCTCATTGGCTTGGCCACAGGCCAATTCTGTCCCAAAGAGCAGGAGGCCCCAGCACAGCTGGTGGCTCACCTGAACTGCAAACCGTGTCTGACATTTGTACAGCTCTTAAAGACCTACTAAACAGAGAAGCGTCAGTCTGGGCAACATAGTGAGACCCCTATCTCTAAAACAATAAAAATTAGCTGGGCATGATGGGGCATACCTGTGGTCCTAGCTATTTGGGAGGCTGAGTGGGGAGGATCACTTGAGCCCGGGAGCTCAAGGCTGCAGTGAGTTATGATTGCTCCACTGCACTCCAGCCTGGGCAACAGAGCAAGACTCTGTCTCTAAATAAATAAATAAGTAGCCTATTGTCTCATTCAGAAGAAAAAATTAAGTTCAGTCAAATCTGATGATTATGTTGAAATCCGCGATGGCTTGTGTACTTTATGTTGTTAGGTGGGTAGGAGGAGGTGGAGGCTGAAGTGAGGAGGAATTGTGGTGCTCTGGGATGTAAGCTTGAGGCCCCAGGTGGAAGACTGGGGGTGGGTAAGTGCGAAGGCCTATGGGGTGGTTAGAGGAGCAGATGTTCAAACAGAAACGAAGGAATCTGCTTGCCAGCTGTTGGGACAATGGGCTGATGGAGGCTGTAAGGGAAAGGCTTACAAAGAGGCAAATACAAAAATGGATGACTGTGTGGCTCAGAATCGTAGACACCAGAGGCTGAGAAGGAGGTGTGGGTGGGAGGGGGAGGAAGAGAGGTTGGTGAATGAGTAGGAACACCCGTTAGGTAGAAGAAACAAGTTCTAATGTCTGATAGCCGAGCAGGACAACTATAGCCAGCGACAGTGTATAGTATATTTCAAAGCAGATAGAAGAGAGTACTTGAAGTGTTTCCAACACATAGAAATGATTCTCAGCCAGGCATGATTTGCCCACCAAGCCTCCCAAAGTGCTGGGATTATAGGCATGAGCCACCATGCCTGGCTGAAACAGATTTTAATTGGGAACTATTGCAATAGAGGAAAAGACTTCGGTACAGAATGGAGTTCCATTCTGAACACAGCATGGTTGGGGGTGGGATTCATAGACAAGGAGTAGGTTGGAGGTTGGGGGTGGAAAATTCCTAGGAGGAAGCATCAGGGGTAGTGGGATTCTGGCTAAACCAATTTGACAGAATCCTTCAAGGCAGGCTCAGGATCAGACACCACCTGGGGATGGAGGTGGGCATGAGAAATTTGATCAGATACGGAGGGATTCTTGCTAAAGTGATATAGCAGAATTTTTGCTAAAATTAGGTGATGCAAAGATAGACACAGAAATCCAAAGGCTTAGAGGGGTCGCACCAAAGTTTGGTCAAGGTGAGTGTCTTCTGAGAAGGACCAGTTTTTTTTTTTTTTTTTTTTTTAAATCAAGAGTACTTCACAGAGGCACACTTTGAGTTGGAGCCTTAAACTAGAATGTTTTCATTTTGCAATGCTGAGAATCTATCAAATGCCTTGGAATTTCTACGGAAGTTCGATGGACTTTTTGACCTCGAGGAGTGAATTCTGCATGAACAACATCAGGGACAAAAAAGAAACTAATCAACTCTTGTCTTGGGTGTGATTTTGATAGTCGGCTCCATGGTTTCTCCCAGGCTTTGAAGAGCTCTGCTGCAGACACTGACTCTTGTTCCCAGGTCATTTTGGAAACAATGTGGTTCGTTGACACTTACGCTATCCCGCAAGATTTACCATTTGCTCAGCTTTCCTTAAAAGATAAGGACAAGAGATACATACATCTTTGCTATTTCTATTACTCAAAAATGTGTGGTGCAGTCTTTATGTTGAAGTTGTCTCAAAGGAGGAGTTTGTTTCTTTATCTAAATGGAACTCTTCAGCCTTCCTTCTCCAGGCAATCATCAGTGTGAATTAGCCAAATTGTTGACCCACTTAACTTTTATTGAACCTGTGGGTAAACAGATCACTACATATTCACCGAAGTGCCTCCCTTACCTAACTTTAAACATTTTAAATTTTTTTTTTTGCTTAAAATGATTGCTCTGGAACAAGTTTCATATTCTCTCTAGATGTATCATTTGCAGATTAATTTCATTTAGAATATAATATTCTTTGCACTGAATGATTCTTTTATATATGTATAATACAGAAATAAAATGTTTGATGAAATTTCTTGATCAGAATTTCCTTTTTTATTGTTAAACATAGAGAAATTTTATTAGTATAAATTTATGGAGGCTGGGCATGGTGATTCATGCCTGTAATCCCAGCACTTTGGGAGGCTGAGGCAGGTGGATCACCTGAGGTCAGGAGTTTGAGACTACCCTGGCCAATGTGGTGAAACCCTGTTTCTACTAAAAATAAAAAAATGAGCCTGGTGTGGTGGTGGGTGCCTGTAATCCCAGCTACTCGGTAGGCTTAGGCAAGAGAATCACTTGAACTTGGGAGACAGAGGTTGCAGTGAGCTGAGACCATGCCACTGCACTCCAGCCTGGGCATGAGTGAGACAGTCCCCATCCCCGCCCCCGCAAAAAAGTATGAATTTATGGAGTTTGAGTGTAACTTTGTTAGGCAGAGGTGAAGTCAGGCTTTCAGGGTATCATACATTGTATCCATTAAGTCATCTCTCACCACCCACCTTTCTCCCACTCTCTCAGCCTTCTGAGTCTCTGTTGTCACCACTCTCTACGTCCATGTGTACACATTATTCAGCTCCCACCTCTAAGTGAGAACAGGAGGTATTTGTCTTTCTGTGATCACAGTTTCTTCAAACTGATTGGCCAACCCTGAGGGGAGTAACGTAGGAAGTGGATGAGGAAATCAGCTTTCATTTCCATTACTAAAAGCCAGGAACAAGTGATCTTATTTAAACTCTACAAAAACTGGTAGGGTGAGTATTATTATTCCCATTTAGCAGAAAACCTCCCCGAGATTAAATTAATTACTTGCCAGAAGTTACACAGGCTCCTCTGAGCTGCTTTCCAAACTAAATCTACCCTTTGGACTTGCACGTCTGTCTTCGTATCTCCCAGTTTTTGCAAAAATCTAGCTACGTCCGTTTTGCAAGAATCTCCACCCTCCATATCTGATCGAATTTCTCAAACCCCTGGAGCCAAGATTCAGACTCAGGGCTATCAGATTCTAAATCATAGGAAAGACGATCTAGATGTTTTAGACATCAAGAATCCAGTTGTGAGTGTACCATATTGTTATAAGAATGGTCTCGCTTGGTGCTTAAGAAAGTTGTCTTATTCTGTCTTCTGCAGACAGCGCATTTCCAAAAATGGAATCTACTTGTAATTCTGAAGGGAAGCATTTGGCCATCCCTTAGTCTTTTCTTTCTTCCAATCATTATGACTTTCTTCACAGGACTGATTTTTCATGCTTTTAATAATTTATGGTAAGTTTTTGGGAATCTCCTGAATTCATTCACAATTGCATTTAAAAAAAAAAAAAGTCAGGGGCCAGGTGTGGTGGCTCACACCTGTAATTCCAGCACTTTGGGAGGCTGACAAGGCAGGGTCGATTGAGCCCAGGAGTTCAAGACCAGACTGGACAACATAGTGAGACCCCATCTCCTCAAAAAACAAAAAAAATTGCCAGGCAAGTTGACACATGCCTGTAGAGGTAGGAGTATGACTTGAGCCCTGGAGTTCACGGCTGCAGTGAGCCAAGATCAAGCCTCTCCACTCCAGCATGGGTGACAGAGTGAGACCCTATCTGAAAAAAAAAAAAAAAAAAAAAAAAAAGGTCAGAGACCACAATAGGATGAAATACTCATAAAGGTCAGTTTATCGGCCAGGTGTGGTGATTCATGCCTGTAATCCCAGCACTTTGGGAGACTGAGGCGGGTGGATCACGAGGTCAAGAGATCGAGACCATTGTGGCCAACATGGTGAAACCCTGTCTCTACTAAAACTACAAAAATTAGCTGGGCATAGTGGCAGGTGCCTGTAATCCCAGCTACTCAAGAGGCTGAGGCAGGAGAATCACTTGAACCTGGGCGGCAGAGGTTACAGTGAGTCAAGATCACGCCACTGCACTCCAGCCTGGGCAACAGAGTGAGACTCTAACTCAAAACAAAAATAAAAAACAAAACAAAACAAAAATGCAAAAACTCACTGGGCCTAGTGGCACACGCCTGTAGTCCCAGCTACCTGGGAGGCTGAGGTGGGAGGGTCAGCTGAGCCTGGGAGGTCGAGGTTTCAGTGAGTTGTGATTTTGCCACTGCACGCCAGCCTGCATGGCAGAGTAAGACTGTCTAAAAAAAAAAAAAAAAGATTATGACCAAGAAAGTGTGCCGTTTCACTTGACAAAGTAACACAGATATAACACAAGTTGGATGAACTATCTGTAACTGACAGGAGCCAGATCATGGAATGCCCTTCTCAGATGCCTTGCCTAGTTGGCAGCTAAACTTCTGGGTATCTCAGTCTAGTATTTAACGTCTCTGAGTTCCCATCTCCCTGTTTTCCCAGATGAGACAATGTGTTGTGTCTGTGGAAAAGCATTTTGACACTCTCTTAAGAACGTGCTTTAGGCCCAGCACAGTGGCTGTAAGGGTTATTGCCGAGTTTAAAATGAGGAAACTGAGACCAGCCTAGGAAAGTTAAATGCCAATTTATTAAGCTCCCGGGCGAGACTCTGCGATCCGGGGAAGGGGGGCCAAAGAAGTCGCGTTGGCTTCCCGGGAGGGGTTTTTATAGCTTTGGGAGAGTACGGAGTGGCTGGGTGTTCCAATTGGCTGTGGGGAAGTGGGACGGAGACGGGGCGGGCTGTTATCGGTGGGTAGGTTGTGGGGCGGGTTTTTCCTAATGGGAGATCCGGCCAGGGTTGCATCAGCCGGGGCTGTCTGGAGGGCTGTGTGCAGAGCTAGGTGCCGAGTGCAGAGGCGGGTGCCGCGTGCAGAGGCGGGTGTTGAGTGCAGATTCTGGTGCAGAGTGCAGAAGTGGGCATTGGGGAAGCCATGGGGAAGAGCTAGATGCTGAGTGCAGGGCTTGATGTGGAGTTCGGAGTGGCGTAGTTTCCAGGCGCGGAGAGGGATGGGCGTGTCCAAGCGCCTGGCGAGGCAGCTGGCTTTACATTCCGACCCTTTTGATGATATAGGACTCCGCTTCTTTCCGGCTACTTCCTGCTGAGTAGGGGCGGAGTGAGGGGAAGGGTCAGCTGGCTGGTGCCTCGGTTGGGAGTCGGACATTTGGGTGAAGTAACATCTGGTTTATGGCCACCCTGGAGATTTCCCTGAAGCGGGCTTGTAGGAATCTAAGGAAGAAGGGAGCCAGCATTAGCAGTAGTCAGCCAGGTGAGCATGGGGGAGTTCCATCAGGGAGTAGGCAGAAGCGTGGTCTGTTTTTCTTTGAAGGTTTTTGAAGGTGGTGAAGGGTGTTGAGGTTCTCTTCTACTAGGCTTGTTTAGTTGATGTAATAGCAGCACTGTTCTGGCTGATTGGCAGCCTGCGGGCTGGCAATCTGCTTGAGCAATGCATTGGGTTTTAGTGGTAGGGCCTTCCGTCCGGGATTCCTGAAGGTAGAACCGCCAGACATAGCGGTTGGCTTTAAGAGGGGACACTAGAAGTATTGTTAGGAGGAGACTTCGAATGGTTAGGAGTCAGTGGGGAGGGGCTGCGGGTGAGACGGAGGTGAGTGGGGCCAAGGGCTTGGATCTCCATTGATCATTTTGGGGGGCGAGTTTGAGGCGGGACACATGATACCACGGGGTATGACCCAGGAGCCTGGCGGCCGTAGGGGTGGTTAGGATAACGACATGGAGTCCTGACCACCTAGGCTGCAGAGATCCTGGTTTGAGCTCCCGGAGGAGAACACTGTCACCTGGCTGGAGGAGTGCCGCTGGATGGGGGTCCTCTGGTCCTGGGACAACAGGGAGAGTACGATCCGCGTGTTCCCTAAGTAAGTGGCAGGGGAGAGAGAGGTAGGGGAGGTAGGAGGCTAGAGGAGGTGGTTGTACGGGGAGATTATGAGAGACCAGGAAAGGCCGTCCGTACAGCAATTCAAAGGGGCTGAGGCCCGTTGGCCCCCGTGCGGTGGCTCAGACCCAGGCCAGGGCAGGGGGCAGGAGTGTGGGCCAAGAGAGTTTTACCTCGATGGTGAGTTTGGCTAAATGGTCTTTGAGGATGCAGTGAGCCCGTTCCACTTTACCCGATGACTGAGGGTGGTAGGGGATGTGTAGTTTCCAGGAGATGCTGAGAGACTTGGCGACCAGCTGGACCACCTGAGCTGTAAACGCTGGACCGTTGTCTGACTGGATGTTTGCAGGTAAGCCAAAACGAGGGATGATTTCCTGAATTAAGAGGGAGGCCACCGGGTCTGTGGTTTCCCTGGAGGTGGGAAAGGCTTCAATCCATCCAGAAAAGGTATCTACAAAGGTTAGGAGGTAGCGGAGTTTTTTGTGAGTGGGCATATGAGTAAAATCAATCTGCCAGTCTTGGGCCGGCAGTTGCCACACATTGGTGGGTAGGAAACTGTGGCTTTAGGCTTCCGTGAGGCGACACCTTAGAGCAAGTAACACAAGCTTTGTGTACCTGCTCAATTGTTTGTTGTAGACCTGGTGAGAAAAAGAGGGGCTGCACAAAGCAATATAATTTCAGCAATAATTTTAGGGGCCTGTTTCCGGGGAAGGGTGATTTTGTTGTTTATGAAGATCCAGCCCTGATTAGACTCGGTTCCCCCTTTTAATATGAAGGCCTGTTTTTCTGATGGCGAGTAAACTGGAGGTGTGGCTGTGGTGAGGAATAGGATCGGAGTGGGGGCTAGCCTGGTACTGGGTAAGGATTTTGCTGCCGCGTCTGCCCGTGCATTGCCCCAGGAAACGGCATCCTGCTGGGCCTGGTGCCCTCGGCAGTCGATGACAGCAGCCTCTTTGGGCAGTGACAGAGCTTGCAGGAGATTAGAGATTTGGGTAGCATTGATTATGGGGGACCCTTTTGTAGTAAGGAATCCCCGCTCTCTCCAGAGGGCAGAGTGGCAGTGGGTGATAAGAAAAGCATACTTTGAGTCAGTATAGATATTTGTTCGCTTTCCCTGTGCTAGCGTGAGAGCTCAGGATAAGGCAATGAGTTCTGCCTTTTGTGATGTGGTTCCATCGGGGAGGCGGCGTGCTTTGAGGGTGGCTGAATCTGTAACTACTGCATAGGCTGCTTTTTGCCACCCCTCGGCTGTCACCATCGAACTTCCAGCTACATAAAAGGTAAAGTCTGGGTTGGACAGGGGAAGGTCAGACAGGCCCTCCCAAGGTTTAGCAAGTGCCTCTATTAGTTCAGGACAGGAATGGGCTGGGGAGGGGGAATGGGATGGAAGGGGAAGCAAAGTGGCCGGGTTGAGTGGAGAAGTGGGATGAAGGCTGACTGAAGGATTTTCAATAAAGAGTAGATGAAACTCCTGTAGGCGAGAGGGGTGAGCGAGAGATTTGTGAGAGAGAAGGTTGGTTAGCCGATGGGGGGAGAACACTGAGATGGGCTGCCCCAAGGTAAGTTTTACGGATTCCTTGGTGAGTTCTGTTGCCGTTCCCAGGGCCCGCAGGCAAGGCTGCCACCCCCTGACCATGGGGTCGAGCTGTTTTGATAAGTAGGCTACCAGACGATACATGGGGCCCAGGGGTTGGGTTAAGACCCCAACCGCAATCCCATTTTTCATCAGTGAACAAGTGGAAGGGGTGGTTGAGATCCAGTAGTTGGAGCAGGGGAGCTGTGGACAAGGCAGTTTGTAGGGTTTTAAAAGCCTGCTTCACTACCCCAGGATGGGAGAGGGGTCCCGTGGGTGTGTCTTTAGCAGCTGCCTACAGATGTTTAGTTAGAGAAGCAAAATTAGGTATCCAGTGGTGGAAGAACCCTACAAACCCCAAAAAGGAGAGAATTTGGTCAGCTGTGTCTGGAGGCTGCAGCGAAAGGAGTGCCTTTTGGCGATTTGTTGTTAGGCTTTTAGTTGTAGGGGTGAGGCGAATGCCTAAGTAGACTACTGAGGTGACTGACAACTGCACCTTGGAGGGAGATACCCGGTACCCTTGAGATCCCAGAAAGTTAAGGAGGGTGGCGATATTCTGTTGAGACAGAGAGAGGGAGGGGCTACAGAATAACAGGTCATCCACATACTGAAGAAGGAGACTGGGTTGAAGGGGGCAGGAGCTAAGGTCAGCTGCTAAGGCTTGTCGGAAAATATGGGGGCTGTCTCTGAATCGCTGGGGCAGGACTGTCCAGGTGAGCTGTTGTGACAGGTTGGTGCCTGGATTGGTCCAGGTGAAGGCAAAGAGAAAGTAAGACTCAGGGTGTAGGGGAATGGTAAAGAAGGCATCCTTGAGGTCAAGAACCGTAAAATGGGAGGTAGTGGAGGGAATGCTGGATAATAGGGTGTATGGGTTGGGGACTACATGGTGGAGGGGTACCAGTGCCTCATTGATAAGGTGTAGGTCCTGAACTAGGCGATAGTCCCCAGACGACTTCTGGACCAGTAAGATAGGAGTGTTACAAGGGGAACTGGTGGGGATAAGGAGTCCTTGGGCTAGGAGTCAGGTAATGATAGGCTTTAGGCCCTGGCAGTGGGTTTTTGAGATAGGAAACTGGGGACGTGAGGGAAAGTGGGTAGGATTTTTTAGAAGTATCTTAACTGGCGTGTGATGTCTGGTCACTACAAGCTTGGAGGTGTCCCATACCAAGGGATTAACTACCTCAGGAGGAATAGGGGCTTCAGGCAAAGGGTTAAGACAGGGCGTGGTGTTGGTTAAGAGTGGTAAGAGGAGGTGGGCTGGTGATGGGCTTGAGTGTGGGGGGCCAGTGAGATGGAGAGTGGCCCCCACAGTTTGGAGAATATCTCATCCTAAAAGGGGGACTGGGCATGAGGGCATGATTAAAAAGGAGTGGGGAGAAAAGGTGTCCTTCGAGGACACAGGCTAAAGGATGAGTTTGATTAGGACAGGAAGGCTTTCCATCAATTCCCATGACTGAAACCTGGGAAGGTATGCTAGGTCCTGAGTAGGAAGGCAATATAGAGTAGGTAGCCCCCGTGTCCACTAAGAAGGAAATGGACTTACCCACTACCTGTAGCATTACCCTGGGCTTGGCAAGGGTGATAGAGTCTGGGCTGTATCAGTTGTCCAGAAGGCTGAGGAGTTCAAGCGAAGGGACTGCTTCCTGTGGACCAGCTTGCCCCTGACATAGAGGTGTGGGGGTGAGCCTGTAGTCTGGGACGGGTCTGCTTGCAGCTCCGGCAGGGTCTGGGAGGTGGGCGAGGACAGGGGCACTGCTGCGCCCAGTGTCCCTCTTGGCCACATTTGAAACAGGGCCTGGGTGGGGCCTTTAAAGAATTTTGGGGGGGTTTCGATGGACCCCCTCCACCGGATGCTTGGTGGACTGGCCTTAGGGCTGCTACAAGAGCTCGGGTTTGGAGGCCTACCTTTTGCTGTAAATGGGCCTAGTGGGTGGCCTCAGCCTTTTCCTCTCGGCCATTAAAAACTTTAAATGCCAGGTTTACTAGGTCCCATATGGGAGTTTGGGGGCCTTCTTCAGCTTTTTTAAGTTTCCTCCTTATATCTGCCACTGACTGGGAGATGAAGTGGGTGGCTAGGACTGTAGTCCCCGCCAAGGAGGCCGTGTATGGAGGATCATAGCATTAGTTAATTGGTCAAGGAAGGCAGCTGGCTTTTCATCAGGACCCTGAGTTATTTCCCTTAACTTGTCATAATTAACCACCTTTTGAGCTGCGCTCTGCATGCCTGCTAGGAGGCACTGTAGCATTTGATCTCAGTGGCGGCAGCCATCTTGACCAGCTTGATAGTCCCAATTAGGGTCGGCCTTGGGGACCGCCACCGTGCCTGCCGGCATTTGATTGTTTGTGAGATGTACCTGATCAGCGTGTGTTCAGGCTGCTGTGAGAATGCGGTCACGCTCATCTGGAGTGAGGGTGGAGGACAGGATTACATAGGTGTCATGCCAGGTAAGGTCGTACACCTGGGTGAGGTAACGAAATTCTTTGGTGTAAGCAGTAGGACTGGTGGAGAATGACCCTAGGCGTTTTTCAATGGCTGATAGATTGGAGAGGGAGAAGGGAACGTGCACTCGGGCAACGCCCTCTGCTCCAGCCACACGGAGAGGACAAAGGAGAGAGGTTTCGTCTTGGAAGCGCAGTGCAAGTGAGTGTGAGCACTAACAGGAGAGGTCAGGTTGGAACCCGGAAGAGGAGGAGCAGGAGGGGGTTGGGGGCCTGCATAAGGCGGGGGATTAGTGGGTCAGGTGGGGGGTAGGGAGAGCTCTTCAGCCATATTGGGGTCGGAGAAGGAGGAGGAGGGGGTTGGCGAAGGGGCCAAAGGGAGTGTGGGGGAGTTTTTTGCTAGGAGTACCTGGGCAGTGTTGCAGGAGGAGCAGAGGTCGGGGTGGGAGCGGAGATGCCAGAAAGCCTGAATGTAGGGAACCTTCGCCCACTTGCCATTCCTTTGGCAAAAGTTGTCTGTTAGGATATTAAAGTTGAGTGTGCCTTCTGGAGGCCACTTGGACTGGTTGTCTAAAGGATACTGTGGCCAGGCCACGGTGGAGAGGAAGAGTAGCCTTTTCTTTTTTATAGAGAGACCCAGTTTGGGTAGATTTTTGGCTAGGCATTCTAGTGGCGACTTGGGGTCTGGGTGAGATTTTTGATTACCCATATTCCTGTTTTGTTTTTTTTTTCTTGTATTATACCCAATACGGGCAGAAGAACTCTTTTCCCAGAGGGAGTGACTGAGAGAACCTACAGGTTGTAATGATTATAATGAGAAAAAAAAGAAAAAGAGACAGGGCTAGAGCTATTTGCCACATGGAAGAATTAGGGGAACTGAAAAAGAGATAGAGCTAGGAAGTGAGGTTTTAGTGGTAGAAGAAAAGTAGGAGGAAAAAGGAGAACAGAGTTATTTCTAGGGGCATGAATTCAATAAAGGTTCCCTGCAGCCAGTGATCTGTTACCCACCATAGAATATCTGTTACTTCAAGGGAAGCAGGCCTAAATCACTGTACATCGGCTAACAGGAGTCTAACAAAAGTGGCAAATCTACAATAAAGATAGAACCACATATAGGATTGACAGACAAAGGATGGGTGCCCCCCAGATGGGAGACCAGTCTGATGCCTTGCCGGCCACGTCCCCGAAGAGATGTTTCAGGGCATCTTGGCTAAGGTGTACCTGTATAACCCCCGGGCCTAGTCACTTCAGAACTTTCAGTCAGTCCTAAGGTGAATCACCGTTATGCCTTAGGACGTCCCCGTGGAACCGCGGGTTGAGGCCCACACAAGCCCCGTAGCCGTTAGGCCATGGGACTACACATAAACTCACTCACTCGCTCACTCGTGCCGGGAGTAGGAAGAGAAGCTGAAAGTACAGTTACTTAATTAATGGGAGCTTGTATGCCAAAGGGCTGATTTGAGATAGACGTTTTAGTAACGTAAGCTGGGGATTTGGTTCTGCTGTTAGGCAGGGCCCGGCTTTGCAAACGGGGCTTCTGATTACCCAAACCTTGACCGTTGCTGCAGAGATGGTCGGAAGAGCGGCTCAGCATCCCGGGCCGCGCCACCAAACACCGGAGGATACAAGAGGGTTCAGGAAGGTGGGGACGTCTCCCTCAGAATCCTGACCCTGAGAAACCCCTCATGGGGAGAAGACAAGAGTGTAGGGACGTCTCCTCTAGGCTCAGGTTCTCGAGACGAGGCTGGAGCCCTGGGCCCACGGCGAGAAATGAGAAGGAGTCCCTGATGCAGCCGCGATTACGAGCAGGGAGTCCACGAGGCAAGCAGCAGGAGGGGCTGTGGGCAACAGAAGCCTTACCTTGTGGCGGAGCAGTTCCCTGGTCCGACTTACAGTGCAGGAGTCAGTTTGCCCCAGGAGGGGTCTTACAACTCCTCCTGGGTTTCGCCACCAAATGTAAGGGTTATTGCCGAATTTAAAATGAGGAAACTGAGACCAGCCTAGGAAAATTAAATGCCAATTTATTAAGCTCCCGGGCGAGGTTCTGTGGTCTGGGGTAGGGGGGCCAGAGAAGTCGCGCTGGCTTCCTGGAACGAGGGGTTTTTATAGCTTTGGGAGAGCAAGGAGTGGTTGGGTGTTCTAATTGGCTGTGGGGGAGTGGGATGGAGACTGTCGGGCTGTTATTGGTGGGTAGGTTGTGGGGCGGGTTTTTCCTAATGCAAGATCTGGCCGGGGTTGCATCAGCCAGGGCTGTCTGGACGGCTGTGTGCAGAGCTAGGTGTCGAGTGCAGAGGCGGGTGCCGAGTGCAGAGGTGGGTGTTGAGTGCAGAGGTGGGTGTTGAGTGCAGATTCTCGTGCGGAGTGCAGAAGTGGGCATTGGGGAAGCCATGGGGCGGAGCTAGATGCTGAGTGCAGGGCTTGATGTCGAGCGCGGAGTGGTGACGTAGTTTCTGGGCGTGGAGAGGGATGGGTGTGTCTGAGCACCCGGCGAGGCAACCAGCCTTACAGTGGCGTGTGCTGGTCATCCTAGCTACTGAGGAGGCTGAGGGGGGAGGATCACGTAGGCCCAAGAGTTTGAGACCAGCCTGGGCAACATAGACTCCAACTCCAAAAAAAGAAGAGAATGTGTATGTGTTATTATAAGGATGATTTCTAGGTGGACTATGACAGTGATTGCTACGTGAGGTGCAGCACTGGAGAACATTCTACCCACAGCTATTCCAACTGAGAAAAAAAAAAGTCAATCCTAGACCACCCCCTGGCCTGCTAGCCTTGGTTCCTTTATCTCTGGGTTATTGCTTTACTCTCCTCCAGTGGCTATAACCAACAAGGGCCTGGTTTCTTTATCTTTGAAGAGAGAGGAACAGACTGAGAGGATGAAATTCACTAGTTCTGAGGTTAAAACCCAAGTAAACCCATCGAAGAACTGTCACCATCTACAAGATTACTTAGGAAGGAGATCAGAGAGATTTGTTTGTTCTCAGGCTTCTTTTTTTTTTTTTTTTTAAGACGGGGTTTCACCAGGTTGGTCAGGCTAGTCTTGAACTCCCGACCTCAGGTGATCCGCCCGCCTTGGCCTCCAAAGTGCTTGGATTACAGGCGTGAGCCACCTCGCCTGGCCTGTTCTCAGGCTTCTTAATAAACATTTGAAAGTTAAAAAATAATATACTATTTTCAAGGCACTTTTGAAGAATTAATGTATTATTGTAGGGTTGCTGTTCTCCTACATTGGGCCTTGAGCCAGTGGTGGAAGAGACAGTATCTTAAGACAAAGAGGCAGGGGTCCGAAGGCTAATACTAAAATCTCTTGGCTGAGCGCGGTGGCTCACGCCTGTAATCCCAGCACTTTGGGAGGCCGAGGAGGGCAGATCACCTGAGGTCAGGAGTCTGAGACCAGCCTGGCCAACATGGTGAAACTCCGTCTCTACTAAAAATACAAAAATTAGCCAGGCATGGTGGTGCACGCCTGTAGTTCCAGCCACCTGGGAGGCTGAGGCAGGAGAATCACTGGAACCCAGAAGGAGGAGGTTGCAGTGAGCCAAGATCACGCCACTACACTGCAGCCTGGGCGACAGAGGGGAACACTGCCAAAAAAAAAAAAAAAAAATCCTGAGCTTTTACCATGGCCCGTTTCCCCTCTCCTCGCTCCCCGTCCCTGATGCTGTTCTTGAGATGGGCTGCGGCTCCCACCTCTGCACATCAGTGCTGGCTGTGTCTCTGCTCTGGAGCCGGCTCCTCCCCAGATCCTCCGCAGCACCCCACCTCAATGTCGCTGTCCTGTCTCATATTCGCCCTGCCGTCCTTTTATTTTCTGTACCTTCACGTCTGACATAGACGCGAATTTAAAAGATGCCCGTTTGTGTGCATTGGAATGCAGGCTCCACGAGAAACATGTGCTTTGTTTTGCTCAGTTCTCTGGCCCTACTTGACACACAGTAGGCACTCAGTAAATTGGGAGCAGGAGAGACTGAAGTCACTATACCTCAGAGCCTACGGTGGACGGGGAGAGAGAGACAGGAAGAAATGCTGTGTGACGGCCCAGGGTGCGCCAGAGGAGGCAGCTGCCATCCTGGAGCAGGGCTTGGGGGGACAGCCTTGCCCAGAGCCAGCTCTACGGGGGAGTGGGTTGAAGGGGGGCATCTCTGTTTCTCTCCGCTTTTCCTCTCATCAAATGTACTAGGTTTCTAGAATTAGGCTGAGCGGAGGCCCTGAAATTCAGTTGCCTTTGGAAGATTCCTTTGGTGTGAATGTTTTATCTACTTTAATGTAATTCCCTGAAAATCCAAGTATCATCATTTTATCAGTTTTAGAAATAATTTCTTGTTTGTATGCTTTTTTTTTGAGACAGGGTCTGGCTGTGTCACCTAGACTGGAGTGCAGTGGTATGATCATAGCTTACTGCAGCTTTGAACTCCTGGGCTCAAGCGATCCTCAGTCCCCAAGTAGCTAGGACTACAGGTACACACCACCATCCCTGGCTTTTTTTTTTTTTTTTTTTTTTTTTTTTTGTAGAGATGAGGGTCTCACTATGTTGTCCAGGCTCGTCTTGAATTCCTTGATTCAGGCAATCCTTCTGCTTCAGCCTCCCAAAGTACTGAGATTATAGGTATGAGCCACTGCACCTGGCTTCTATTTTTGTTTAACTTCAGCTATGGTTTATATTAATGAAGATGATATGTTATCATCTGGGGGGTGTAGCAGGCTGTAACTGCCAGTGGAAACCTCTCTTCTTTTCCTACCCACATCCTTCCTCCTTCAGTGAATTTCTGCGTTACTCTGTGGGGCACACGAGCTAATACATTATTCTTGAGCCAGTCTCAGTTGGGATTCTGTCACTTGCAAATGACAGACTAGTACAGGGACTATTATTTTGACAGTGGATTCATACATTGATTGAATTAAGATAGCTATTTCTAACATTTATCTATGTCTTTCTCAACATTTAGCGTGACATTTTAGACAGAGTAGATGCTTGAAAAAATTAGATAACTTGATACCCTGAACGCACAAACACACACAAAAAAGCAGAAAAATGTATTTTGACAAAAGCCACAATCATGGAGGAATATTAGCAATGTTTTGCTTCATAGTGTCGTGTTGCTATTAAAATCCACTGATGACGAGATATGTATTCTTGAAAGAATTGTTTCTCATTTTATATTGGCTAAGGCTGTATTTCGGTTGTTTGCAAGTAACTTTCTTACAAAAAGGCAAGAAAATATAACCTCAAAAATGAATTCCTAAGAGTTAAGATGATACAATGTGATGGTTACAATAATAGCAGTAACACAATACTGCATTGCAGTGTTGACTATGTAAAGCTGGGTTTTCAATCCTCTGTCTTCACAATAACTACGCTGTAGGAATTCTCATTCCCAAGTTACAGAAGAGAAAACGGAGGCTTAGAGAGATTACATGATCTTCCTGTCTGCCTTCCTTCCTCCCCTCCTTCTCTCTCTCTCTTTCCTTCCTTCCCTCCTTCTTTCCTTCCCTCTCTGCTTCCCTCCCTTCCTCCCTCCCTCTTTTCTTTTCTTCCCTCCCTCCCTCCCTCCTTCCTTCATTCTCTCTTTTTTCCTTCCTCTTTTAGCTAACTCCCATTCCCAGAAACTGACGTGAATAAAAACAAGTATTGGACCTAAAAGTGTCAAAGTTACACTGCAACTAGGATCTGCCTTCTAAGGATGAGGTCAACACTTTAAAAAAGAGAAACAGGGCTGGGCTTGGTGGCTCACATCCGTAATCCCAGCACTTTGGGAGGCTGAGGCAGGTGGATCATGAGGTCAAGAGATTGAGACCATCCTGACCAACATGATGAAACCTTGACTCTACTAAAAATACAAAAATTAACTGGGCGTGGTGGCACGCACCTGTAGTCCCAGCTACTTGGAAGGCTGAGGCAGGAGAATTGCTTGGACCTGGGAGGCAGAGGTTGCAGTGAGCTGAGTTCGCACCACTGCACTCCAGCCTGGTGACAGAGCGAGACTCTGTCTCAAAAAAAAAAAAAAAAAAGAAACAGGAGAGATTACATGATTTAAATGAAAATTGAAATTGGAGCTGGAGGAGGGCCTGGAGTCCCTGCTGGGCTGCCCTTCAAGTTGTCTCTATTTGCTGGGGCAGGATAATTAACCTCTCAGGGACTTCTCTGTAGGTTTGGTATTGTTCTGTCCTCTTACAGTGAGACTGCATGGCTTAAAGAGATTTATTATTTATAACTGTTTTCCAACTTTCTAGGCTCAAGGTGCCTGTACAAAAAGTCAGGGGGCCCGATTCTTTCAACTCAGAATGGCAGAACAGCTTTGCAAATATGAATCCAAAACACTTTATGTATATATTGAAACTATTCATGTCAGGGGTCTTCCTTGTGGAAATACGGTGTCCAGTTTTTTTTGGCAATGAAAGAATTGCTTCTTAGACAGGAAAGAGCCATGTCAGTGGAGCCCTGGGCCCTGCTACTAGGAGGGAGAGGAACACAAGAGCAGGCACAGCTTCAGCTCCACATCAAGGGAAAAGCAGTTCCAGACGTAGAACTTGGCAAACATCCCTGCGAGCTGTAGGGATCTCTTTTGAAAACTAGTTGCAGCCAAGCACGGTGGCTCACACCTGTAATCCTAGCACTTTGGTAGGCTGAGGTGGAAGGATCACTTGAGGTTAGGGATTTGAAACAAGCTTGGGCAACACAGTGAGACCACCCTCTCTACAAAAAATAAAAAAATTACTGTAGCCCCAGCACTTTGAGAGGTCAACATGGGCAGATCACTGGAGGTCAGGAGTTCAAGACCAGACTGGCCAACATGGTGAAACCCTGTCTCTACTAAAACACAATAATTAGCCAGGTGTGGTGGTGGGTCCCTGTAATTCCAGCTACTTGGGAGGCGGAGGCAGGAGAATCACTTGAAGCTGGGAGGCGGAGGTTGCAGTGAGCTGAGATCACACTACTGCACTCCAGCCTGGGCGACGAGGGAGACTCAGTCTTAAAAAAAAAAAAAAATTAGGCCGGGTGCGGTGGCTCACGCCTGTCATCCCAGCACTTTGGGAGGCCGAGGTGGGTGGATCACGAGGTCAAGAGATCGAGACCATCCTGGTCAACATGGTGAAACCCCATCTCTACTGAAAATACAAAAATTAGCCGGGCGTGGTGGCACGTGCCTGTAGTCCCAGCTACTCAGGAGGCTGAGGCAGGAGAATTGCTTGAACCCAGGAGGCGGAGGTTGCGGTGAGCCGAGATCGTGCCATTGCACTCCAGACTGGGTAACAAGAGGGAAACTCTGTCTCAAAAAAAAAAAAAAAATTAGCTGGCATGGTGGCATGTGCCTGTGGTCCCAGGTACTCGGGAGGCTGAGGTGGGAGATTAACTCGAGCCTGGGAATTCGAGGCTGCCTTGAGTATGATCGCACCACTGCATTCCAGCCTGGATGGCAAAGCCAGACTCTGTCTTCAAAAACAAAAACAAAACCCACCATTGCTGGAGCTGGGTTCAAGCAGGGGTTGATGTGGTAGCCATGAGTAGGCCCTGGTCAGGGTACATGGGTTGCTCCTCACATGGTCTGGAAAGATGTTGGGTGGAGGCTTCTGGGCTGCTGGGCTGCTGTTGTGGCTTCACCCGGGAAGACCTGTGTCCAAGTCACATAAGGACACTGTGGTGTTCACTGTGATCAATTACTTGCCACAGCTGCTATTGGTAGTGAAAACCTGTTTTTATAGCCCCTTGGAAGAATTTCTTTTTCTTTCTTTTTTTTTTTGAGACGAAGTTTTGCTCTTGTCTCCCAGGCTGGAGTACAATGGCACAACCTTGGATCATTGCAACCTCCACTGTATTAAAACGTGCTCTGAATGAAGTGACCCCCTAAACAGGCTTTGTGTGAGCAACATGGCTGTTTATTCACCTGGCTACGGGCAGGCTGAGTTAGAAAAGAGAGTCAGTGGAGAGCAGTGGGATAGGAGTTGGCTTTATAGGTTTGGGGTAGGCAGTGGAAAGTTACAGAAGTTACAGTTAAGGGCAGTCTTTGCAAGCTGGGAGGCGGTTACAGGGTCTGGAGTCGTGAGGTTGACCCATCAGTTGAGCAAGGTCCGTTACAAAGCCCAGTTGCCTTATCAGTTGAGGTGGGAATAAGAAACAATAGAAGAATGTCTGAAAGTTAATTAGGCACCACAGGGGTTATTCTTCTCCTTTTGAGGTTTTCCAGTTACTTCAGATTTTCTAGTTCCAGGAACTCATCTGAAGGTGTATATGCAGGTTGCAGAGGTTACCATGCAGTCCATAGCATAGTCAGTCACCCTAAAAGACTTTACACACCTCCCTGGTTTAATGACTCTCCTGCTTCAGCTTCCCAAGTAGCTGGGATCACAGGCATGTGCCACCATGGCTAGCTAATTTTGTGTTTTTGTAGACAGTGTTTCACCATGTTGGTCACGGGTCTCAAACTCCTGACCTCAGGTGATCCACCTGCCTCGGCCTCTCAAAGTGCTGGGATTACTGATGTGAGTCAGTGTGCCCGGCCCCCTTGGAAGAATTTCATTCCCTATTGGGGAGGAGGGGGAGAGCTGGAGTGAGTTGGGGAGAGGCAGATGCATTTTACCTGGGTTGCAGAGCAAGAAACAGAGAAGAAGGCATAGGGGCAGGCCCTGGCCCGAGAATGCCTGCACCTGCTTCCTGGTTATTTTCAGTTCCCAGTACCCTGGGCCTACCAGCTTTTCTTCCTGTCTTTCTGCTACTCTTGTTTTTTTACTCTCTCCCCCTCACTGCATAGAAATATTTGGTTTTGGAAATATAGAATTATGAGATTGCCCAGAAAATATTCATTGATGGAGATGTTTATGCCAATGTCTGAACCAGCTGTGTGATGGAAAAGAGCACATGCTTGCATTTTTGCCTCCTAAGTTCTGTGCCGTTTGCTCTGAGCCGAGACTGGATGGAGCTCTTGGAAAAGATGGACTTGTGAAAATAAATGCAACGTGTTTGCTTCAATCTCAGTCAATGATCATTTCTTTCAAAGATATAAAGCAGTGATTTTTAAATTTAAAAAGTCAGCATTAAACACTATTCCATAATGTAGAGGGAAAGTTTTAAGAGGGAGGCTGCTGATGGAATGTGTTTTATCATTCAAGGATCTCAGGGAGGAGCTGAATTGCTCTGGGGAAAAGGCCTCACCTTTAACCTCTCTTCAAGTCACAGGCTGCTTGTAATCCCAGCACTTTGGGAGGCCAAAGCAGGTGGATCACCTGAGATTAGGAGTTTGAGACCAGTCTAGCCAACATGGTGAAACCCCATTGCTACTAAAAATACAAAAATTGTCTTTTCTTTCGGTATGCCACTGAAGATCCTGGTGTTGCTATGGGCCGCCGCCCTGTCCATTGTTACCGATATTGTAAGAACAAGCCATACTCAAAGTCTCGCTACTGCCGAGGTGTCCCTGATGCCAAGATTTGCATCTTTGACCTGGGGCGGAAGAAGGCAAAAGTGGATGAGTTTCCATTCTGTGGCCACATGGTGTCAGATGAATTTGAGCAGCTCTCCTCTGAAGCCCTGGAGGCTGCCCGAATTTGTGCCAATAAGTACATGGTGAAAAGTTGTGGCAAAGATGGCTTTCATAGTCAAGTGCAGCTCCACCCCTTCCACATCATCTGCATTGACAAGATGTTGTCCTGTACTGGGGCTGACAGGCTCCAAACAGGCATACGAGGTGACTTTGGAAAGCCCCAGGGCACTGTGGCCAGGGTTCACATTGGCCAAGTGATCATGTCCATCCGCACCAAGCTGCAGAACAAGGAGCATGTGACTGAGGCCCTGTGTAGGGCCAAGTTCAAGTTCCCTGGCCACCAGAAGATCCACATCTCAAAGAAGTGGGCCTTCACCAAGTTCAATGCCGATGAATTTGAAGACATGGTGGCTGAGAAGTGTCTCATCCCAGATGGCTGTGGGGTTAAGTACATCCCTAATTGTGGCCCTCTGGACAAGTGGCGGGCCCGGCACTCATGAGGGCTTCCACTGTGCTGCCCCCTTGTAATATGAACTAATAAATTTTCTTCCTGTCCACCTTAAAAAAAAAATACAAAAATTACCTGGGCGTGGTGGCAGGTGCCTGTAATCCCACCTACTTGGGAGGCTGAGGCAGGAGAATCACTTGAACCTGGGATGCGGAAGTTGTGGTGAGCGAAGATCACACCACTGCACTCCAGCCTGGGCTATAGAGTGAGACTCTGTCTTAAAAACAAAAAAAAGAAAAAAAAAAAAAACATCACAGGCTTACCCTGGCCCCCCTTAGAAGGAACAAAGCCCATCATAAGCCATATACCAGTTGCTTCTGGTAGCAACAGAGGCTGAGCATTCAGCCCTTGTGTCCACCTTGGGTAGCAGATTATAGAACATAGGCCCAGCTCAGCTTGCTTTACAAGACGAATGCCTAGATAAATGTGTTACTCATCAGAAAATACATCAAGCTTTTTTCCCTCCACCTTACAGTTCTGGAGGTGGTGATAGTAATGAATCCATCAGTGCCATGTGGACTTTTATATTGTTCTGCAACCAGACACTGGCCAGTCTGATGTGACAGTCCGTGGTCACTTTCAGCCCCTTCTTGATTTCTCCAAGTACAGTATTTCCTTTTCTGAAATTGGCTGGCCTTTCTTCCAGACCAAGTCAGGGATAAATTATGTGACCTGATCTCCTGTCTTGAGTACCATGATCGGCAAATTTCACTTGGAACCCAACTCCTTCCTGAACTTTGAAATGGTCCAGTGCTCCTCAGTGTATTCATCTGCAAAAAGCCGCCCTGACTCAGTGCTTGATGCTGAGATGTACCAGGTGAACCTGCTCTCTTCTTAGTAACCTAATTCGTTTTTGAGAAATTGACCCATGTACACTCAGTGTTGTTGTAAAGATGCTGGCTCTCTGTCCTGCTTGGAAATGCACAGTCCTCATCTTCTAAGGTAGAGAAACAAAGATGATGGGACATACATCCATGGTTAGTATTGAGTTCTTGAACCTATCAGCCCTTGTGCGGCACCAAAGAAATCCCCAACTCAAACACAAATAAGGAAGCTCTGGGCTATGGAGCGCTTGTGTGGCAAACTGGGTGTCAGTCACTGTTAATGGACCGTGGCCAATGGGAACCTTTCTGCCTCTTTTATCTTTACCCTGGAGGTTTTCTTTTTTTTCTTAATGAAAATGTGCTGGGGGAAGGGGGGGATGGTGGTGGAAAGAACTGGATGATAATTTCGTTTCTTTGCCTCCTATTTGCGTCACCTGGCAAGTTCTCCTTTAATAACAAGAATGGTGGGTATGAGTGAGTGGCTACCTTGATGTCTGAGACAAATCCTCTTTGAGAATGCCAGACTTCCACCGGGGGAAACTGCAAATGGGTTCCCTCCCCCAGCACCCCCACCAAACAAATCACCACCACTTAGCTGCACTTTTTCTCTTCTAAACCCAGACCCGTGAAAGCTGAAGATTTTCAAAGAAGTAGGGTGTGTCGCTGCAGCTGCTGCATCAAACAAAAGCAAACAGATTAAATTAATTTAGCCTTCAAAATCAGTCCCATTCTCTAATTCATAAAATACTTCAAACACGGCAAGAAATGTCATCTCCCAGATGATTGGGACTAATTCATTTTATCTCTTTTTTCCTCTTGCATCTGAATGCAAACTATCGAGACACTTTACCAGTCAAAATAAACCACTTGTTCCAAATGCTTCCGCCAGTTTTTAATAAGAGTCTTCTCTGCTCTGTACACAAAACAAACTCAGTTTCTAACGCACTTCAGGAGAGCTGCGTGAAAAAAAAAAAAGAGGAACAATGTCCTCATTACAGTATGTTAAGTTGCCAGCACTAGGCAATTAAAAGGTAGAGTCTGTAGGAATGCTGCAGAACAGAACAGTTAGCTTCATTGTCTTCTCATTAACAAGGTGGTTATTTTACCTCTCCAGGTAGGAAGCTTAAGAAACAAAACATTCTTGGCTTCTAAGGTACTCCAGGAAAATAAGCAGTTGTTGACAGCTAGGACTTGTGGAAAGAACCGTTTATACATAAATAAATTTGCACATCCTTGTGGTTGTAATAAATATAATTCCACGTCCATTCTATTGGACTAGATGGAGAAACCATTTAAAGAAAGATCAAAGTCCTCCCAGAGCAAACGCTCTTGTCCTGCTGACGCCGTCACCGCTGATGCTGCTGAGTAATGCCTCCCCTTGGGACCCAGGAATTTGGAATTTTTCCTGCAGCGTGCTATGTTGTTGATGCCATAGACTTAGCGCTGGGAGGAACTGCGGAGACTCTTACTTGCTCTCTGCCTGGGCTCTTCAATGCTTGACTGTTGTTTAAAAAATGATGACCCAAATCTTTGCCATTTGCCAAGTGTGAGTACTTTGTGGTAGAGAGGAATGCGGTTCTCTTTGATTCTGGAATTCCTCCTGGTTTCCCTGTGTGGGTGGAAAAAGAGCCAAGAATGTCAGTGGTTCAGATTCTCTTATGTTCTGAAGAAACAAAATGAAACAATCTATCCTTATGCAGATTTTTACATTTGATGCTAAGGAGTTTTTCTTTCACAAGATAGATACTTTCATGTTTTTCTTATGCTTTCACTGGAAAATATAACAGATTCCCTTGTAAGGGAAACAGAGGAGGAAACTCCCTTTCAAAAGAATAGGCACAAGGGATGTATTTCTTCATCATAAAGACAGTGTTTACAGTAAGATAAAAGTATTATTACAGTTGCTTACGGCTTGAACTGTTTTCAGGAAGAAAAGTCTCGAATGTTACTTTTTCAGTAAATTTCAGTAAATTTCTCAGGGACCTAATACTTATTTTAACCCCAGCCATAAATTTTCTTCCCATATGGTCTTCTGCATTGACAGTAGGTAGTGTGAAAGACTAATAAGATCATCATGCAATTCCAATGATATGCTGGTTTGCTTATCATTTAATGATTATCAATTAATCATTTAATACCCTTTAATGGCCAAGTTGATTTTCAGAGTTTTGTTAGGTAAGACCATACAGTGCTTTGTTAATTAAAACGTGATCTTGGGTAGCATGTAACTTTGATACAAAGTAAACTTTTATATAAAACAAAGCCTTAAATTAGCCATTTTTGATGAAAGCCTTCCTAGAAATATCCTGTTTGGAGACAAAAAGAAAGCTACTTTCAGCTACAGAGACCCAAACACCAAATACCCTGAAAATCAGATGTTTTGATCCTTATTAAGACGTATTAAGAGCTTTACTGAGTTATAGCTGGACTGAATTTACACATTTTTGGAAGAAAAACCAAGTCTGGGCATTAAACTTGTAATAGCAATTATCATCTGCATATGGGTTTAATTGTAAAAACAAATAGGGTTTTTATTTTTCATAATTGCCATCATCATGACCCAATTTTTGTGTCGAGCCCAGTGCCGAGTAGGAAGGATAACACACGGCTTCTCGCTCTTGTAGCCTTCTTCTTTTTTTTCTTAGACTGAGTCTTCGCTGTTGCCCAGGCTGGAATGCAATGGTGCGATATCGGCTCACTGCAACCTCTGCCTCCTGGGTTCAAGCAATTTTCCAGCCTCCTGAGTAGCTGGGATTACAGGCATGTGCCACCATGCCTGGTTAATTTTGTAGTTTTCATAGAGACAGGGTTTCACCTTGCTGGCCAGGCTGGTCTCAAACTCCTGACCTCAAGTAATCCACCTGCCTTGACCTTCCAAAGTGACGGGATTACAGACGTGAGCCACTGTGCCTGGCCTCTCCTAGCCTTCTTAGACCCCCTTACCTTTCCCCCCACGCCATGGCACTCCTTTCTTCTCTTTGCCCAGTATTTCTTCTTTTAGGTTCCAGTGAGATCTACTGAAAACTGATTATTTCAAGGAATTAGCAAAGAAAGTTCTTAAAGACAGAAACAACTTTACTGAGGTCTAGGAGAGAGGTGTTTTCAAGACCCGTTACTGGCATCTAGTGTGGGTATAGAGGGTGAAGAGAATTTTCCCTTCCCCTCTGAAGGTTCCAGTCTGCTGAAATGAATTGATGACAGGCAGACCGAAAGGAGAAAAGGCATGCAAATTTACTAACATGCATAAGCATGGGAACCATGCAAACTGTGAGACTCAAGGAAGGGTCAGATGCTTGAAGCCTAAATATACTCTTCATAGGATAGAGGGAAATGGAGGGTGTAGGCAGTTTTGAGGGGTGGTAAATAACTTTGAGGGGAATTGGATGAGCCCAAATAATAGACAATGGCCTGAGACACAGTTCTGAGCTCTGGGGGAGGTGGTGGTAAGGTGAGGGACAGAAATGCACTGTGAACAAATGTTTGCTTATTATGCAGATAAAATCTCCTAATAATCTTTTGGAGTTACCCTCAGAAGAACAGAAGGGTTTCTGAACATTGTGATGGTGGTTAATCTTTCTTGGTTCCTAGGAAGGGGGTTTTAAGACAATTCTATTTCTTTTGGAAGAAGTTTTCCTCAATTAGATAAGGGAACTTCCAGAGTGAAGCCCTGAATGGGCTTGCCTTGTAGGGGAAGGGGTTGGGGAAAGAAACAAGAGAAGATTAGAAAAATTCTTAATTTGGCCGGGCATGGTGGCTCATGCCTGTAATCCCAGCACTTTGGGAGGCCAAGGTAGGCGGATCACAAGGTCAGGAGATCAAGACCATCTTGGCCAACATAATGAAACCTCGTCTCTACTAAAAATACAAAAAATTTAGCTGGGTGTGATGGTGCGTGCCTGTAATCCCACCTACTTGGGAGGCCGAGGCAGGAGAATTGCTTGAAACAGGGAGTCAGAGGTTGCAGTGAGCCAAGATTGTGCCACTGCACTCCAGCCTGGTGACAGAGAGAGACTCTGTCTCAAAAAAAAAAAAAAAAAAAAAAAGAAAAATTATTTTGAGGAAGCTTCTAAGGCTTTCCAATTTCCTTTAATTCAAAAACGCTCAGCATACCAGAGCACCATATTGTGGGGTATCATTTTCTGAGCCCCAACATTGGGATGGAGGATGGTTCTCTTTGACTACAACTCCATGCAGTGGGTAGAATATGCTGACAGCAGGCAGAGTGGTTCCAGTTTCCCACAGATGTTTTAGTGTGTGTGTGTTTTGGTGTCACCGAGGACCACACACCATCAGATGACCCTCTTGGCCTTGCTTCCATATTAGATTCTTTACAACTTGCTTATAAAACACCCATAACAGGGTAGCAATCAAGAGAAGAAAGTTAGAAGAAGTTAAGTCTAGAGGAGGGGTTGGCAAATGTTTTCTGTACAGAGCCAGAGAGTAAAGAGTTTCAGCTTTTGGGCCACGTAGTTTCTGTTGCAACTATCAACTCTGCTGTTGTGCTACAGGCAAGGGAATAAGCATCTTCAACCGAACAATAAGCAGGCACCAGGCTGGGTTTGCCCTTTGACTGTAGTTTTCTGACCCACAATCTAGCCTCAGAATATTAAGATTAAACTAAGGAAAATGTATTTTCAGTGAACTGGATAACTGAAGGATCTGTATCATCATTCGAAGGGGCCCAAATTTAGTTATGAGTTTCCTAAAGGTCAAAGCAAAGAGGAAAACCAGTCTAACTTCCATGAGATTAACACACACCAGTTGCTCTGGAGAAGTCTTGGGGTTGTGGCTATGATCATCTCTAAAGGCCATGAGAAAGGGCGTTATGGGGTGTAAGGGACAAAGTTCACAGTGTTACGTTTTCAGTAGCCAGTTTCATATAGCTGCTATTAAGCAACCATCTAAGTGAGTCAAGGGCACAATTCCAAATCATATTTTAGAAAAACAAATTTGAGGACACAAGTCACTTCAGTCCTATTGCTGCCGGTCTGGGCTTAAATTGACATCGAATGGAGACCTTTTAGCTGAGCAATGAGCTGCATGCTTGTCTTCTGGACAGTCTTTCATGATCTCCATGAATACGGAGCTCCTCCTCTCATACCCAGCTGGTGCTGGGATTCCCTTGCAGCTACAAGGCCCTCATTCGATCAGGTGCAGTTATGTGCCTGCTCATTCTTTCCTGTTTGGGAACAACTAGGCTTAGGTCCTGATTCCTGCCCTATCATAAAATATAAAAAGAAGTCAGATGACAATGATTTTCATGTCTTGTTATTACCTCGCTCCTTTGATTACTGGTGTTATAATGATTACCATTTATTTAATGGTTTCTAGGTCCCAGGTACTTGGCTAAACACTTGATATGCATTATCTCTTAATTCTCACAACCCTATGGGAATACACTGTATTATTCATTTCTTTTCAGATGAGAAAATTGAGACAGAGAGATTAATAGCTTGCCTGGAATAACTCACATAGTATATGGATATGAACATATGCTCAGAGATTGTTTCATAATTTTTATTTTCTTACAGTTTTTTGAATTGGGATCCAGCATTGCAATTAGTTGATAGCAACTGATTGGTCTCGAACCAATTAGTTCCCTTTTTCTATCTCCTCTATATTCTTTGCAATTTTTTTGTTGTTGAAGGAATATGGTTATTTGTCTTCTAGATTTATTTTCAGTCTTAGTTTTGCTGATTCAGTATTTACTAACATTTAAGGTTTCTTCTATCTCCTGTATTTGCTTGAAGTGATATATCTGGATTATAGGGGCTTGATTTGATTTTAAATGAATGCTTGCAATGGTCTCTCCATTATAATTTTATTTGCATTTCTCTTATTGTAGGTAGAAATGAACATATTTTCAACCCTTTGACTCTTTTTTTTTTTTTTGAGATGGAGTCTCACTCTGTCACCCAAGCTGAAGAGCACTGGTACAATCTCAATTCACTGCAACCTCCACCTCCCCCGCTCAGGCTATTCTTTTGCCTCAGCCTCCCACATATAGCTGGAACTATGGGTACATGACACCGTGCCTGGCTAGATTTTGTATTTTTGGTAGAGACGGGGTTTTACCATGTTGCCCAGGCTGGTCTTGAACTCCTGACCTCAAGTGATCGGCCTGCCTCGGCTTCCCAAAGTGCTGGAATTGCAGGCGTGAACCAGCGAGCCCAGCCTAAACTTTTGGCTCTTAGCCTCTACTTCTTTTAAGGGAGCTCTCATGGCTTCCTGGATTCCTGCCCTTGACCTGCCACTGCTGACCTCCTGGTCTTCTTTGTGATTTCCTGGATGCCAGCACTTGCTTGTCTGTTAATGGTTGCTTCTCGTTGTGGCTTTTCAGCTTCTGGAACCCTTAACCATCCTTGGTTCTCATCGGGGAATTATGCTCAGGTTCTCATCTCAATTACTTGGATCTTGACCCTTTTGAATAATCCTCTGGTCTGCACCCTCTGCTTCCCCACCACCCTTTCTTGGTCACACTTGTTACTACTGCCATCTCCATGCTGGTGTGAACAAAGCTCGAATTTTCTGTTCATGTATGGTTTCTACAGTCTTCATAGCTGTGGTCTGAATCCAGTCTGCTAAAGGCCAAAAACAGGGGTAGAGGCATGTCAACTTCATGGGAATACACGTAAGATAACATGTATAGTAACCGAACATCCATCCATCCTTCCTTTCTTCCTTCCTTCCTTCCTTCCTTCCTTCCTTCCTTCCTCTCTCTTTTGTTAGTTCATTCGTACATTTATTTTTTGAGACTGAATATCACTCTGTCGCCCAGGCTGGAGTGCAGTGGTGTTATCTTGGCTCACCACAACCTCCACCTCCCGGGTTCAAGTGATTCTCTTGCCTCAGCCTCCCAAGTAGCTGGGACTACAGGTGCCCACCACCACGCCCAGCTAATTTTTGTATTTTTAGTAGAGATAGTGTTTCACTATGTTGATGCTGGTCTCGAACTCCTGACCTCGTGATCTGCCCACCTTGGCCTCCCAAAGTGCTGGGATTGCAGGCGTGAGCCACCGTGCCTGGCCCAGGACATCTTTCTGAATATGGCAATTCTCTTTAGATAGGACATCAACGGAGATTTCATAATAATGTTGGTAGCATTTCACTGGCCTAGCCATGCCCCACAAATGGAGAATGTTAGTAATTTTCCATGACTAGCTCTGAGCTGCAAAGAATGTTATTAAATAAATCATTAAAGATAAAAAGATTCCTGAAATGGCAAGTATTTTATGTCTCTGGTGATGAAAACCAAATATGCTGTTCACATTGCAGACATATATAACCTATTAGACTGTTTCAAGAACACAACAGGATGGAATCAGTGACTAAGAGAAAATAGAAAATAAAATCCATTCATTCATCCAGTCACACACAGATAGGCTGAGAACAAGCCAAGGTCATAGCAAGGAAGAGAATCTGAAGGCCAAGTCTAAAGAGGGGGAGAACCAGAGATGGAAGAATGAGCAGTGATGTGAAAGCCAGAAGCCCCGAGCCCTGCATGGAATGTGGCCGAGGAATGGGTCAGGGTGAGAAGTTCAAACTTAAGATCCTGGACAGCGGATGCGCTAAACTCTCCCATGATATGGCGTCCTGCATGGCTGTTCAGAGCATAGCTTCCAAGCATGGCATGGCGAATCAGTGGCCCCTGAATGGGATGATTCATGAATCACAAGAGTCACTCCTTTGCTATAGTGATTGATGCCTTACTTGATTCTTACAGGCTCTGAAATCTCATTATAATAACGACTTTAGACACTTCCTGAAAGCAGAACAGCTTATCCTGAAAAATTTCAGTGGAACCTGTGCACCCTGAAAATTTGAGACAGGTCTCAGTTAATTTAGAAAGTTTATTTTGCCAAGGTTGAGGGCATGCCCATGACACAGCCTCAGAAGTCCTGAAGGCATGTGCCCAAGGTGGTTGGGGCACAGTTGAGTTTTATATATATTTTAGGGAGACATGAGGCATCAATCAATATATGTAAGAAGTACGCTGATTCGCTGATCTGGTCTGGAAAGGCAGGACAGCTTGAAGCAAAGGCCAGAAGATGGGGAGGAGACTTCCAGGTCATAGATAGGTGAGAGAGGAATGGTTGCATTCTTTTGAGTTTTTGATGATCCTTTCCAAGGGAGGCAATCAGATATGAATCTGTCTCAGTGAGCAGAGGGGTGACTTTGAATAGAAGAGGAGGCACGTTTGCCCCAAGCAGTTCCCAGCTTGACTTTTCCCTTTAGCTCAGTGATCTGGGGGTCCCAAGATTTATTTTCTTTCACAAACCTTACAAGCTGTACTAATGATCTTCTTGCTTATGGCCCACTTTTGTAATGATGAATCTGTTCTTCCAAAAGCAGAAAATTAAAATAGTCCTTTCCACAATGCAAACTTAAACTTTAAACAATGTCCTAGAGACCCAGTTAGGATGGTGTTTTTCTTATTTTCTTATTTTTTAGAGGTGAGGTTTTGCTCTGTCACTCAGGATGGAGTGCAGTGGCACCATGATAGCTCTGCAGCCTTGAATTCCTGGGCTCAAACAATCCTCCTGCCTCAGTCTTCCAAGTAGCTGGGATTTCAGACACAAACCACTATACCCTGTGGATGGTGCTTTTTAATACAAAATGCACAATCAGTTCACAGAAACAGGTTTTAAAAAATCTTGGTCTGCTGTGAGATTTGTTAATTTTGATGCAAAACTCAGGAGACCAGTTGGCTGGAATGTGACGGATGTTCCTCTCTTTATTAGGCCAGCTTTGAGGAAGTTGTGAGAGAGAGTGTAAGGAAACCTCCCTAACCCCTTTAGGGGAAAACTTCTTCAGAGTAGAACCAAGTTTGGCAAGTCTCTGAGGTCTGGAGTGAAATACAATAAAATTTGCATTTATATAGCACTCCTTATGCTCTTCCTTTATATGTGCTATCCATATTAAATAAAAACACAATTAAGAGTTAGTTCTAAAATACCAGGTCAAACATATCAAACAAGATCAGGAATGGCAATTAGTGCTAGAATACCAGAACAAACAGACGGCTATTGAGTTTGGATTTAAGAAGGGAAATAGGATGTGCTTGCTGCATATCAATGGAGGAGGAATTCTGGAACTTGGGCTGACATGGGCTGGGAGAGTGGGCTCCTGGAAGAGCCAAGTTGGGACAGTGACCAGGCCTGGGCATCAAGATGATTAGAAAGAACAAAAACTCAGTGCAGCTAAAATTAGTGGACACGCACCAGGTACCAGGGAAATATTATCAGACTTGAATTCTGTCTTCAAGCCACTTTTTTTTTTTTGGAGACCGAACCTTGCTGTGTCACCCAGGCTGGAGTGCAGTGGTGCAATCTCAGATCACTGCAACCTCAGCCTTGTGGGTTCTAGAGATTCTCCTGCCTCAGCCTCCGGAGTAGCTTGGACTACAGGTGTGCACTGCCATGTCTGTATAGTTTTTTTTTTTTTTTTTTTTTTAGTAGAGATGAGGTTTTTGCCATGTTGACCAGGCTGGTCTCAAACTCCTGGCCTCAAGTGATCCACCCACCTTGGCCTTCCAGAGTGCTGGGATTACAGACGTGGGCCACCGTGCCTGGCCAGCCAAGCCACTTAAGAGTCCAATGGAGGACCTTCAGTATTTGTTGCAGTGTATGACCTAAAAATAAACCCATGCTGCTCTACCTAAGAGCTGAAACGAAATTCAAGTCAGGTCCCTTAACTGTTCTGAAGTCGCAGAAGCTCTGAAAACCAAAAAAATTTTCTTAAGAAGGAGCTGAAATTTTGTGATCTTTATCTATCCCACTTGGTATGAATGTTCATATGATTCACTATAGAGATATTAATAGGTTTGATTGAGGGGTCTTATCCAGACTCTGCTGGGTATGTTACATAGAATATAGTAGAATATATGTACTCTATAATCTTTTTAAAACCCAAAAACATCTGAATTCTGGAATACTCCGGACTCCAAAGTTACAGAAAAGGGGTCCAGATGCAGACCCCAAGGTTTTACCACAACCTTTTTTTAATCAGCAAGATCTTTACGACCTGTATTCGGTGCTGACCTCCTATCTCATCCTGTGACTTACGATGCCTTAACCCTCTGGAAATGCAGCCCAGTAGGTCTCAGGTAATATTACCCGGCTCCTATTCAAGATGGAGTTGCTCTGGTTCACACGCCTCTGACAATATGACCTGTTGTAAAATGGTCTGCCTTCAGCCTGTAGTTCCTCACTACACAGTCCCCATTAATTCAATATATGGCTTTGTTCCTCAGGCTCCAGCTGAACTTTTTCTCATCAGTGCTCCTTTTTGCTAAATTTCATAGCTTCTTTTTTTTTTCTTTCCCTTTGGCCTTAACTTCTTGATCTGATGGCAAAGGTGTGACTTCTCCCTTCCAGTGGGCTCTGTCCTTGGTGTCATTCCCTGACACCCCAGTAGCCGCACCTCTCTCTTGCCTCCTGGACCAAACTTCTGTTTCGTTTGCACCTTTCCTTAGGTCCACGCTCCCTGCTCCCTACGGAGCTTCTTGCATTGTAGGTACTAATAAATATTTGTAGTGAAGGAATTCCCCAAGGCCCAGATGGCAGCTCTCCACCCCCGCAGAGAGCTCATCCATTCACAGCAGCCACCGGCCGGGCAGAGGCTCCTAAATCTACATATTCAGGTCTGACCTGTCACTGGAGTTCCTTTGCCATTGTTACGGATGTTTACTGATCTCTTTAGCTAATTGTCTTGCTAGCACCTCATTTTCAACCTCTCTCTTCAAGTCTCTCTCACACACAAATCGCACGCTTGATTATGAATGGGAAGAAGTTGGCAGCCTGGAGGAATGGCTGTGGGACAGGAGGAGGGAGACTTTTAGAAAAATTGTACCTTGTGTTTGTTGTACTTTCACGTGTATTGCTTAAAAAGAAAGTAACGTATTTTTTCAAAAGGGAAAGTTACATGACATCTGGAAGAGGAAAAACTATGGAGAGAATAAGACAGACGGCTGTTGGTGACCGGGGGCTTGAGGGGACGGAGGGATGAGAAGGGGGAGCACAGAAGACTTTTAGGGCAGTGAAGTTATTCTGTAGGTTCCTATAAATGGGGGATGTGCATCATCATGCATTTGTCCAAACCCATAGAATGTACAACACAGAACCCCAAAAGTCAACTACAGACTTTGGGTGACTGTAATGTGTTAATGTAGGTTCGTGGATTGTAACAAATGTCCCACACTGCTGAGGGATTTCAAGATGCTGATGGTGGGGAGGATGAGTGTGTGTTTGGGGAGGGGCTGTACGGGATCTCTGCACATTTTACCCCATTTCATGTGAACCTAAAACTGCTCTAAAAATGTCTGTTAATAGAAAAAACCAACCAACCAAAGAAAAGATAAGCATCAGGAGTGGTGGTGTGCACCTGTAATCCCAGCGAGTTGGGAGGCTGAGGCAGGAGGATTACTTGAGGCCAGGAGTTTGAGACCAGCCTGGGCAATATAGCAAGATCCCTTCTCTCTAAAAACAAGCAAACCCCAAAACCAAAAAGCAAGGGCGTGGACTGAGCCTGAGTGTCTGGGATTTTGTGCTGGAGGCTCACTATATTTAAACTAATTAAAATCAGTGTAGACAAACTGATTATTCATAAAAGGAAGAAATAGTCCACTCACCCAGGCTGGATTCACTGGGGTCCCTGTTGACAGCTCAGGCCTCCAGGTCTAGTGAATCCCAGGCTGTTTTGTCCTTCCTTTGGAAGAGCATTTGTGTTTGACCTCTGCCATGACTTTGTGGGTTGGGTCTCCTTTAGCTCACCCCTGGAATACTCTAACAGTCTTCTGAAGATCTGAACACTTCTGCCTGTTTCTCTACCATCCTGTACAATATCGTCAGATTAAAATGCATTTCTTCATGTTACTTTTCGCCTTAAAAAACCTACAATGCAGGCTGGGCGAGGTGGCTCACTCCTCTAATCCTAGCACTTTGGGAAGCCAAGGTAGATGGATCACCTGTGGTCAGGAGTTCCAGACCAGCCTGGCCAACATGGTGAAACCCCATTGCTACAAAAGATGCAAAACAATTAGCTGGGTGTGGTGGTGGACGCCTGTAAAATTCACCTGCAGGTTTTGGTCCATTTATGTTTATAAGAAGTAGATCTGATGCTTCCCTTAACAGCTTTTATAACTCTTGCAAAGCTGAAAAGAGGCAAGAATACCAATGAATACCAAGAATACCAATCATATGAACCAGGTGGCAGCAAGTGATGGCCTATGGGACACATTCAGCCTGCTGCTTGTTTCTGTACAGCCTGTGAACTAAGAATGCTTTTTACTTTTTTTTTTTTTTGAGACAGAGTTTCGCTCTGTCATCCAGGCTGGAGTGCAACGGTGTGATCTTGGCTCACTGAAGTCTCTGCCTCTTAGGTTCAAGTGATTCTCATGTCTCAGCCTCGCGAGTAGCTGGGATTACAGGCACCTGCCACCATGCTTGACTTTTTTTGGTATTTTTAGGTTTCACCAGGTTGGCCAGGCTGGTCTCAAACTCCTGACCTCCATTGATCTGCCCTCCTCGGCCTCCCAAACTGCTGAGATTACAGGCATGAACCACTGCACCCGGCCTATATATTTAAGTTGCTGAAAAAAATAGGCCAGGCATGGTGGCCTGTAATCCCAGTGCTTTAGGAGGCTGAGGAGAGAGGATTGCTTGAGGCCAGAAGTTCGAGGTTACAGTGAGCTGCTCCTGTCACTGCACTCCACCCTGGGCAACAGAGGGAGCAGAGGGAGCAGAGGGAGACTCTGTCTCAAAAAAAAAAAAAAAAAAAAAAAGTTGAAAAAATAAAAAGATGACTATTTTTGTGAGATGTGAACATGATATGAAATTCAAATCTTGGCAACCATAAATAAAGTTTTATTGGAACACAGCCAGGCTGGTTTACTTACTGCTGATAGCTGCTTTTGTCCTTCCATGTCAGAGTTGAGGCTATGCAACAGAGACCGTGTGATGTGTAAAGCCTAAATATTCACTATCCAACCCATACAGAGAAAGCCTGCCCACCTCTGTAAGGCGCAGTACACACAGAGGACATGCTTGCTGTAGCTGTGATCTTTCTTCATGGCGCCGGGGCTTGGAGTTCTCTAATTGCTAAGATCCTGGAGGTGCAGGGCCCCAGGGAGGTGCCACGTATGTACAATACAAGGGGTATAGTGCCCCCTGGAGGCAGCGTTGCATTTGAAGCCGCCAGAGTGGTGGACAGGCCTCGCAGGGAGTGAGGAGGCCTGATTCTCGTCTTGGCCCTGCAGAGAACTCCCTGGCTGTGTAATTCAGGGGCAGATCTCACCGAACTTCTCTGGGCCTCGAATCCACCTCTGTAAAAGGCAGGAGTTGTACTCTCAGAGATTCTAAAAATCCTTCCCTTCCTCGCCGCCTTCTTCTTAGCAGAATCCTTTCCTGAAATCAGTGCTCATGCAGACCCCTAATAAACAGCTGAAGGTAGAGAGTCTCTGCTGGAAGCAGGTCTTGTTCTGAGACTCCCTCAGTGACCTGTGATGACTGCACAGTAGAGATTTCCAAACTCCTCCCAGCCCTAATCAATGAGAATAGCCTCAGAGCAGTTTACTTTTTATTTTTTTTTGAGATGGAATTTCACTCTTGTTGTCCAGGCTGAAGTGTAATGGTGTGATCTCAGCTCACTGCAACCTCCGCCTCCCAGGTTCAAGTGATTCTCCTGCCTCAGCCTCCCAAGTAGCTGGGATTACAGGCATGTGCCACCACGCCTGGATAATTTTGTATTTTTAGTAGTCACGGGGTTTCTCCATGTTGGTTAGGCTGGTCTTGAACTCCCGACCTCAGGTGATTCACCTGCCTCGGCCTCCCAAAATGCTGGGATTACAGGTATGAGCCACCATCCCTGGCCTTTTTTGTTTTTTAGAGTCAGGGTTTTGCTCTGTCACCCAGGCTGGAGTGCAGTGGTGCCATCATAGCCCACTGCAGCCTCGACCTCCTAGGCTCAAGTGATCCTCCTGCCTCAGCCTCCTGAGTAGCTGGGACTATAGGTGCACACCACACACCTAGCTCATGTTTTTATTTTTATTCTGTAGAGACAGTGTCTCACTATGTTGCCCAGGCTGGTCTTGAACTCTTGGGCTCAAGCAATTCTCCTGCCTCAGCCTCCCGGCTCAAATCAGATCTTTGCATGCATGCTTTGAGGCCACAGATTCTGGTCCAGTCAACCAGAATGTCCTGTGGCATTTCCCAAGCATCTCTCACATGATGTAATGTTAGCAGCTAAAATTTACTGAGCACTTACTGCTTTCCAGACACTGGGTAAACCCTCAAGGGGTCTTTTGTCATCGAATACAGACAACAGCCCAATGAAGTAGGTGCTGTAATTATTCCCAGTTTACAAACAAGAAAATACCCGCAGGCAGCTTGATGCCGACTCCCATCCCTTTGTAGGCTATGTGGCTGCCCAATCAGTTCCTCTCAGATTGCTTTAGAATCAACAGGTGTGATGATTTACTTATAACTCACTTGCTGTATGTCTTTGGGCAAAACTTCTCTTTCTTTTTTGAAACAGTCTCGCTCTGTTGCCCAGGCTGTAGAGCACTGGCATGATCTTGGCTCACTGCAACCTCCACCTCCCAGGTTCACACGATTCTCATATCTCAGCTTCCCAAGTAGCTGGGATTACCGGTGCCTGCTATTGCTCCCGGCTTTTTAAGGTGGGTCTCCTTGGAGCCATCTTAGAGGCTCCTTGGCAGAGCTAGTGTGGGCACAGGGAATGTGAGCAGGACTTACAGCATGCTGCAGGGGTAAGCAAATTCTGGTGAGGGAGAAGGGGTATTGGTAAGGAAAGGTCAAGGGTAAATTATCTGCATATAGAGATAAGCTGAGAACCTGGAGCCTTTGGTCCCAGCAGTGAGAGCCACCCCTCAGCTGGGCAGTATACTTAGCAGCTCCCTGGTTCCTGGGTCTGAGCCCCTGAGGGCAGGAGTAGAGGCTGCATCTTAAGGGATGTGCTGCTGTCTGCCTCGTGGTCTTTCTTGTGTTTCCCTGGAGAATCCTCACTGCCGGACCACAGAGCAACACTTGGCCGAGGCTGTAGGGTGTGGACAGGGAGGGACTGTCCGCTTCCTCAAGGTCAACAGAACTGGAATATGAAACCCCAGCCTCTCAAATTGGATCTCAGCCCAAAGGCTGGTCAGTTCTACCAGCCCTGTGATGCTTCGGCCCTCTGTCTCGCGTCAGTGGGAAGGAGTCCCCTAGATTTGGAATATCCTCTGTCCCACTACCTCCAGGACTATTAGGAAATTTATTTGTAGACAGAAGTGAAATGTATTTCCCTGAAGCTCAATTCCCTCTTTCCCTTGGAGACTAGCCGTCCAAGAGAGAAATCTGCCACAGGCTGGATAGCAGTGGTGCGATCTCGGCTCACTGCAACCTCCGCCTCCTGGGTTCAAGCAATTCTGTGTTTCAGCCTCCTGAGTAGCTGGGATTACAGGCACGAGCCACCAGGCCTGGCTAATTTTTTTGTATTTTTAGTCAAGATGGGGTGTTGGTCAGGCTGGTCTTGAACTCCTGACCTCGTGATCCGCTTGCCTCAGCCTCCCAAAGTGCTGGGATTACAGGCGTGAGCCACCGTGCCCAGCCCCTCCTGTTGAAGTTTTACAGGTTGGGGCTCAAAGGTATAAACAGTCTCAGATGTGGTGGGTTTAGAGTGGATATGAGAGGGGTGAGCAGGAACTCTCACCTCCCCACAAACCGCCCATCTATTAAACTCCTCCGAGAGCCCACAGGCTCCCAACCCCTGTGGCTGTCCAATTTTGTCAGTCATTTGGAACCTCCAATCAAGTAGATGACTCCAGTTGTCTCTGGGGAGCAGCTGCCAAGTCAAATCTCCTCTTTCCTATACCTAGATTTTTGTTTTGGTTGGGGTGGGGTGGCAGAGTAAGGAGGAGCCTTGTCTATTCTGCACATCCAAGGAGAGAGATGGCCAGAATGATCCTGCCTTCAAGGGAGAATTTATCTTGCCAATTTATGGCACAATGACCATAATGGACACAGTGTCAACAAAGCAATAAATGCACACTGAACTATCCAGGAAGAAGGAAGATAAAGGACAGTAGGGGCAACTAACAATAATTCACAGTTGACGCTACTTTTTCACTCCAGTGATCTCACTGATTTTTTAAAATAATGCTGCAAGAGAGCTAATAATATACCCAATTTACAGATGCAGAAAACAACTTGTAGATACTGCTCAAATGCCACACAGCTATCACATGGAGGATCTGGAGCAAGAACTCCTGGTGTTTGGCTATTTATTTATTTATGAGACACAGTCTTGCTCTCCTGCCCAGGCTGGAGTGCAGTGGTGTGATCAGAGCTCACTGTAACCTCGAACTCCTGGCCTCAAGTGATCCTCTCATTCAGCCTCCTGAGTAGCTGGGACTACAGGTGTGCACCACCATGCCTGACTAATAAAAACAATTTTTTTTTTTTTTTTTTTTGTAGAGCCAGGATCTTGCTATTTTGCCTAGGCTGGTCTTAAACTTCTGGCCTCAAGCAATCCTCCTGTCTTGGCCTCCCAAAGTGCTGGGATTATAGGTGTGAGCCACTATGCCTTGTGTGTTTATTTTTGACACACAAAAACTGTTTATATCTAAGATGTACAATGTGATGGTTTGCTATATGTATACACACTATGAAGTGATTACCAAAATTACCGTATCCATCACCTCATATACTTTTTTTTGTATGTGTGGTGGGAACATTTAAGATCTATCCTCGGCTGGGCATGGTGGGTCATGCCTGTCATCTCAGCACTTTGGGAGGCTGAAGCAGGCAGATCAGTTGAGGTCAGGAGTTGCTTGGCTATCAAGGTGAAACCCCGTCTCTACTAAAAATACAAAAATTAGCTGGGCATGGTGGTGGGTGCCTGTAATCCAAGCTACTTGGGAGGCTGAGGCAGGAGAATAGCTTGAACCTGGGAGGCGGAGGTTGCAGTGAGCCGAGATCGCACAACTGCACTCCAGCCTGGGCGGCAAAGTGAGACTCCATTTAAAAAAAAGATCTACTTTCTTTTCTTTTTTTTTTGAGACAGAGTTTCGCTCTTGTTGCCCAGGCTGGAGTGCAACGCTGCGATCTCCGCTTACCGCAACCTCTACCTCCCGGGTTCAAGCGATTCTCCTACCTCAGCCTCCCGAGTACTGATGTACCACCATGCCTGGCTAACTTGTTTTTATATTTTTAGTAGAGACAGGGTTTCTCCATGTTGGTCAGGCTGATTTTGAACTCCCGACCTCAGGTGATCCGCCTGGCTCGGCCTCCCAAAGTGCTGGGATTACAGTAACTGAAATTTTGTAAATTTTTACCAAAATCTCCATTTCATCTATCCTACTGCTCCTGGCAACCACCTGTCTATTCTCTACTTCCATGAGTTCATCTTCTTAAGAGGTTGTTTAGGAGTTGAAGTTTTAAAGGTTGTTTAGAAGTTTATGTGTGATCATTCGGTATTTGTCTTTCTGTGTGTAGCTTATTTCACTTAGCATAACATCTTTTAGGTTCATTCATGCTGTTGCAAATGGCAAGATTTCTTTATTTTTTAAGGCTGAATAGTATTCCATTGTATGTATGACACATTTTCTTGATCTAGTCATTGGTCTAAGGACTTTTAGGTTGTTTCCATAGCTTGGTTTTTGCGAATAATACTGCAATGAGCACAAGAGTCAGATACAAATTTCTTTGGATATATACCCAGAAGTGGGATTGCCAGATGATGTGGTAGCTCTGTTTTCAGTCTTTTGAGGAACTGACTGTTTTCCATAATGGCTGTACCAATTTACAATCTCACCAACAGAGACAAAGAGATCCCTGGGATTTTGTCCCCAAATTCTGTACACTTTCAATTGAACATTCTGTGCTCTTTAATGTAAATATCCAAATGTGTGATATTTTCAGTCCTGGACAAGTCCTTATTGGGAACCCATTAAGACAGTAGGAAGTATAAGATATAAAAAAGACTTGAACGACTTGTCCTCAAGGAGTCCGTGACCTATTGGGGTGAGAAAAGATCTATATACCAAACAATTTCAAAATTATGGGTTGAGTTCAGTGCCTCATGCCTATAATCCCAGCACTTTGGAAGGCCAAGGTGGGCAGATCACTTGAGGTCAGGAGTTCGAGACCAGCCTGGCCAACATGGTGAAACCCCATCTCTACTAAAAATATAAAAAATTAGCTGGGCGTGGTGGCGCATGCCTATAATCCCAGCTACTTGGGAGGCTGAGACAGGAGAATCACTTGAACCTGGGAGATGGAGGTTGCATTGAGCCAAGATCACGTCACTGCACTCCGGCCTGGGTGACAGAGTGAGACTCTGTCTCAAAAGAAAAAAAATTATGGAAAATAGTCTCAGACTATCAGATTATAAGATTTTTATAACAGCCTAGAAGGGCTATCCCAGTTTGGAGATGTGCAGCTTAATTGAAGATCCTTAATAGAGGAAGCTTCTGTGGCTTACAATAATTTCTGAGCAATTTTGCACAATTAAGAAATTAGTATTTCTCACAGAGGGATGACAAAAACTTGTATGGGAGTTGCAGTATCATTTATGTCCACCAGATGATGCCACCATTCAGTGGAATTCCAGAGTTTTGCTTTGGGGATACAAGGACAGTTGTGGTTAAATTGAAGATGATGTCTAGAAAGATATTTTAACCTGTTTCAGACATAAATAATTTTCTTACTGTAATTTTACATGGCGTTCATGCACACAAGCAATAGAGAATTCAAAAACAAACAGAACTACTCAAATTTCTCTTAGGTAAATTTCATACATTGACTCATTTTCCTAGCTAGATCTTAACCACCTTCTCCTAATTGCTCTAAGTCAAGTGACAGTGAGATTAATAGAAGGTGGCAGAGAGCTGTGCCTGGAGACCCAGTCCGGTAGGGAAGACCACCACTTTGGAGGTAAACTTGTTCCTCCATTAGGCATTTACTCTCACTATACATGCAAATATATTCCCTACGGCAAATCTCGATAAATAACAGATTCAGCCCAGTGGAAAAGCCAGTATGGACAGCCTGATGCAATTCTCTTCAGCATTAATGAGCTGTGGGCTTCATCCTAATGTGTTGATATTTAGTAATCTTTGATAATGAAAGAGGGTGTAGCTTTTGAAGTCAAAGTGTTCTGGTGCCGCTGCATAGTTCTAACCATGAACGTTCATTATTTTGTTTGACAAATTGGCCTGCTTTGGAATATTAAACACTCAGTCTTTCGAGTGTGAAGAAGATAAAAGGAATTCTGTTTGTTGTGCTCATCGAGACTATTTCCCAAGAAGCTCAAAGCTCCCATAAGGTTTTATATGGGAGATCCCATCTCTGCGAATCTGGCTTCGTCTCTCTGGAGGTGGCTGTGACAGGCAAGTTCATAAGTTCATTTGTGTTCTTATTTAGTGAGACAAGGGCCCGATTGCTTTGGCCCAGCCTGCCTCGGCCAGCCCTCGGAGTTTAGTGTCATGCTGTGATTGTACACAACCAACTCTACTCAGAGGACTCAGAAGGCCCTTGGGTACCAGAGGGCCAAGACACTCAGGAACGCCCTCATGGAAAGCCACACTGGGAGTGTCTTCTATTTCTCTGCTGAGCCCAGCAGGAACTGGGGATCCCCACAGTGCTTCTTTGGCATTCTTGCGTTACACTCTGCTCTGGTGGTGGTCAAAACACCAGGTTCAAGCAATTCTCCTGCCTCAGGCTCCCGAATAGGTGAGATTACAGGTGCCTGCCACCACACCTGGCTAATTTTTGTATTTTTAGTAGAGATGGGGTTTCACCATGTTGTCTTGAACTCCTGACCTCAGGTGATCAGCACTTCCAAAGTGCTGGGATTACAGAAGTGAGCCACTGAGCCCAGCCAGTTTAACTGCTTTTGCTTATCTCTGCACACAGGCCAAGCTAACTATGGGAGGAATTTAGCTTCGAGTTTAATTTTAAAGCAAGGATGACCACAGTCGCTTCCCTAAACTAACCCCCAGAGACATAGGAGAGCACACACAAGTAACCATGCAATGTTAAAATTTACAGAAGCACTGTGACCTGGCCAAGGACAAGGGAGTTTCACAACCTCCCCCTTGGACTCTCGCTGCCACCCAGACGTCTGTGATCGTCAGTCACCTCTTGATCTCAACCCCCACCTTCCCCTTTCCCCTAACATAAAAGGCGCCTAAAATTCTATTAGCTTCAGATGGTTCTTTAGGACACTAGTCCACCATCTTCTTGATCTGATGGCTCTCCTAAATAAGGTTGTTTTCCTTGTCCCAACTCCTTGTCTCTTGACTTATTGGCTGTGACACAGTGAGCAGTACAAGCTTTGGACGGTTTTAATACCTCGAAGAGTAAGTATGAGGATTAAATGGGCAAATCTACATGTAAGAGTTTTTAGAACAATGTCCAAAACATTGTACATGTTCAATTGCTGTTGCCATTGTGATTATTTCTCTTATTACCGTAACAATAACAGCACCACGCATGGAACTAAACTTGTGCATCCAAAAAAGACTCAGGTAGATCCTACATCTGTACCTTCTTGAAAAACCCACCGTAGGGGCTGTAGGCGCTGTTTTTAGATGGCCTTTCTGCCCCCTGATGCTGAAAGAGGACCCTGCTTTGATGTTAGTTATTGTGTTTGTATAATCTTCTGACTGGGTAATTGCCTACAAACGTGCTATTTAGAATGTCTACACTGTGAATTTAAAGAGTGGTTTGTAATCATGGGCACACTGGAAAACCACTACACCCACCAGCCAATTATCATGGAGTCACAGACCAGGGAGGGATGGCAGAAGCTAAGTCCAGCCTTCCATCCCCAGCCCCAGCCTTGGCGCAGGACCCTAGCTAGGCTCAACCAGTGTGCTCAGACACAAGCCTGGCCTTTTCTTGCAAATGAGGCTTTTCTGGGGAAATCTTTTAAAAAATGTGACCTTGATTTTGATCACTTCCTGAGAGAAAATTCAGCCCTGTATAACTGCCCACAGCTTTGAATTCATCAAAGCCCCAGTTTAATTTCCAATCCCAGATAAATTTTGCTGTCCTTCATTTCTCCCTGGGTTTCCAGCTCTGGCACCGGGGGCCTTGAAAGACTGCTGCTATTCAGAGACCCCCACAGGGAACAGGCCTGGGGCCAGATTCATGCAGCCTGGTTCCCCCGAGTGGGCCAGAGAGCACCTTCCCTTCTAAATCCTGCAACCTGGGGCAAACTTCTTGTGTCGACATCCGTGTGGAGGCCCTTGTTCAATCAGCGTAACCTCTTCCCCAGCAAAGCATTTCGTGATGGCACATTCAGAGACACAGCGATCCTCCTCCGACATTTTCCCCAGCCCAACGTCCTTCATTCTTGGGGTTCAGTGGAGTCGTTTCCATAGTGACAGCCACTTGTTGCGTCTTAAATCTCCTATCGAGGCCCTCACAATTTGCCAGCTAAGCCAGGGATCACCAGGCATGCGTGCCAGGATAATAAGACAAAGTCTGTTTTATTTTACCCTTCCCTTTTTTATCTGCTTTCGGTTGGGGGCAGCCTTACAAAAGAGAGGGGCCTTTTGGCTTTCAAAATCCTTAGGCCTTTGCTCATTATCCTGGCATATCTTGGGTGGAATAGTGGGCACTCCATTTCCGCACAGTCTCCAGGCGGCTGCTGGTCTGAGTGAACCATGGCAACAGCTGGGAGTGTGTACGTCTGATCAGGACACGCAGGGCTGTCTTTGTGCATGTGAATGTGTTTTGCAGCGGACACTCCTACCTCTTTATTCTAAAGGTAGGGTGATTAGGATGAAATCAACTCTATCATGAGGCTCAGTGTCCTTTACTGAAGTTTGGAATCAAGATCATTTTGCTTTTGCTTTCTTCTTAGAGCATCTGCTGGGACACTTTTTTCTTTTTTTTTTGTTTTTGAGACAGGATCTCCCTCTGTCACGTGGGATAATGTGCGGTGGTGTGATCATGGTTCACTGCAGCCTTAGCCTCCAGGGCCTAAGCAATCCTTTTGCCCCAGCCTCCTGTGTAGGTCGAACCACCACGCCTGGCTACTTTTTATATTGTTTGTAGGGACAGGGCCTCACTTTGTAGCCCAGGCTAGTCTCGAACTACTGGGCTCAAGTAGTCTTCCTGCCTCATCCTCCTGAAGTATGAGCTACTTCGCCCAGCCTGCCTTTTTATTTTGAAGGTACCAATGATTAGGATGAAAAAATCCCATCATGAGTCTCAATGTCTGTTATTGAAAGCTGGAATCAAGATAGCTTCCTTTCTTCTTCTTTTTTTTGTCTTCTGAGACTGACTCTTACTCTGTCACCCAAGCTGGAGTGCAGTGGCGTGATCTCTGCTCACTGCAACCTCTGCCTCCCAGGTTCAGGTGATTCTTGTGCCTCAGCCTCCTGAGTAGCTGGTATTACAGGTGCCTGTTCCCATGCCCAGCTAATTTTTGTATTTTTAGTAGAGACAAGGTTTTGCCATGTTGGACAGGCTGGTCTCAAACTCCTGACCTCAGGTCATTTTTCCACCTTAACCTCCTAAAGTGCTGGGAATACAGGTGTGAGCCACCGCGCCTGGCCTAATTTTGCTTTCTTTTTAGAGAATCTTCTGGAATACTTAATGTCAGTGACAGTAAGTAGAGCAGCCTGGAGCCTTGTAGCTCCCACTGCCTTGATGTTTCATGTGTATTCAGACAGGAGTTACCCACCATTTCCCCAGTGTGTGTTTAGTCTAATAGGTGTAAGCCAAAGCCTGCAAGAATTAGTGATTCAAGCAGACAACTCTCCTCACAAGTAGAACTAGAGAAGGAAATTCAGTAAGAGGATCAGCACATCAAAGCACGCCTTGCCATCCCTCCACAATCCCTTCTTACTGACGGAAATGGAAATGCTTCCTGTTTGCGAGTCTACACCAGTGCTCCCACCGCCATGAGAGCGGTGTGACTCCCTAATGTTTTGTAAGTTTTACTGCAAGATTTTGTTGTTCGTTGCTGTTGAGCTTTTGGAAGAATCTCTAAAGAAAATTCCTCTGCTCTGAATGGATTTGCTGTTTTGTGTGTGGCTAGAATTTCAGCAAAGGCACAATGAGGGGCAACATTTTTTTTCTCTTTTAGGAGATGCCAGGTCCAGAGTAGGAGCTGACCGGGGTGCAGAAGAGAAGGGCTCGACCTTCAGAAGAATGCCTGAAAGCTCTGCCTGTCTGGTTTCATCATGGGTTTTAACGGAATACTTGGAAAGGGAAAACAGAGGAACATAATGATTCAGAGCCCGGGGCTTCTTGGCTGCCAATATACTAAATACTTGAACAAATGAACACACAATCAAGGGCAGTTTATAACGCAGCATCCCAGAGCAGATCTATTTTAAAGGCAAGACGAAAAGAAAAAGAGGAAAATTATCTAAATTAAAAGTCAATGTTTCTAATTGCAAACAAGAAAATGATGAACATAATGATAGAATAAAGAAGCCTATTAGACTGCGTCTGGAATCCACAGTCCCTGTTAGCAAATCTGGCACACCATGGGCCCTGGGCTCTCTCCAGAGCCTTCTGGCCTTTGGAAAAGTGGCTTTTAAGCAGATAGGGTTGGATGACCTGCTCCTGTCTGGAGCTGTTTTCAAAGGGCCAGAGGCTGCAGAAGTCTGGACTGGATTCCCAGATGAGTTGTTTAATTTGAGGGCCTCCCGCAGACTCAGTCATTAAGGAATGCTTCTATTTCAGCATAACCCAATGCAAACCAGTTCAAGCAATCTGGAAAAGTATTGATTTGCAGAACAGGAAAGCCCAGATGCAAGGCAGGACTGGGCTGGTTGGATCCGCTGGTTCAGTGATATCACCAAGGATTGGATTTCTTTTTCTCTTCCTGCTGTGCCTCCAGTGGTATCAGGTTTACTCCAAGGCTGGCTTCTCTCTTGGTTGCAAGGTGGTTGCCAACTGCCTTCAGGGTGACATGCTTCCTTGGCCACTCAAACATCAAGCCAAAGTCTTGCACCGTCCTCTTCCACCTTAAATCTCCCCCGTGTCCCTTAGGGATACGCTTGCAATATTGTGGCCAAGGAAAGATGGGGGGGCGCTGACTGGTTTAGGCCTGGATTACTGCCCATCCCTGAAGCCGTCACACGTGGGGTGCAATTCTGCTGACAATTTTTGGCCATCAGGGCCTCCCCTGGAGCTGAGAGTAGGGGCCAATCACACTCCAATGTGACATTGACAATGTTTTCTTGTATTGGCATTTCCTCCTTCACACTCAATCTCCCTACTTTTTCACTCTTGTTTCCTGGAATCGTCTTCCAAATAAAATACAACACAAGATCTTATCTCAGGCTGTGTTTTTTGGGAGAACCCAAACCAAGAAAGCATGCAATCTAGTCTTAAAGATATTAAAAAGCAATGTATCTATGTAGCGTGCGTGTGTGTGTATTTTGGCACTTTCTTACTTCAATCAGGTTGTCACTTCTTGCGAAAACAGGCCAGGACTTAAACTTTAAACTTTTTATTTTTTATTTTTTTCAAGTTCAGGTCAGATGGTTAAGGTGCCAGCGTCGTAACAAGGTTCAAGGATGCATGCTCATGAACTACCCAGTCATCATACTCATGAACTACAAAAGAATCGGACTTAAACTTTTTAAATATTTTTCAATTTCTACAGCAATGGAGGAGAGGACCAGTGCTTATTAGCTATTATGTGCCAGGTACTTTACATACATTTTAAAATATAATCCTCAGGAGAACTCTGTAAGATTCTTATCATTATCTTCACTGTGCTTGAAGTGGCTTGGCTAAGCTCAGAGGTGCTGAGCTCACCAGATTCCCACAGGATACACAGCGAGAAAGTTCCCCTACTTTACTAAGGACACAGGCTTGTAAATGGCAGAGTGAGGATATTTATGTAGGTATTTCTGAATCTCAGGGCCTCATAGAAATACTAAAAACAATGCTTGATGGTAAACAGTAGCCACATTGAAACTTATTCCTTTGCTTGGTAGTGTTTATTCCAGGAACCAAGTCCTATAATTTTTAATGTAAAACACTTGATGGATACTGCTGTGAGACAGTAGCAGTGGTATGCTTATAAATGTTTAGCAACTGGTACTCTGAAAAACAAAGCCCTATTTTCAATGATGGCTAATTTTCACAGTGCTGATATTCCCACCATGGCCGATTGCAAGCTACCAGCATGGCACTGGGGAGAGACGGTAGTAGCCCACTCTTATATGGTATTTCTGCCTATAGACCCAATAGATGTACAAAACCTCAACAGCATAGATAGCAGTCAAAAGTAGAAAAAATAAGAACAAGTTTAAGTACGTAATACTATTATTATTTGAGATGGAGTCTCACCCTGTCGCCCAGGCTGGAGTGCAGTGGTGTGATCTTCACTCACTGCAACCTCTGCCTCCCAAGTTGCAGTGATTCTCCTGCCTCAGCCTCCTGAGTAGCTGGGACTACAGGTGCTCACCACGACACCTGGCTAATTTTTGTATTTTTAATAGAAATGGGTTTCACCATATTGGCCAGGCTGGTCTCAAACTCCTGACTTCATGATCTACCCACTTTGGCCTCCCAGAGTGCTGGGATTACAAGCATGAGCCACTGTGCCCAGCCATTACTATTATTATTTAGATTGGGTCTTGCTCTGTTGCCTGGGTAGGAGTCCAGTGGTATGATGAGAGCTCACTGCAGCCTAGAACTCCTGGGCTCAAGGAGTTGCTGGATCCTTCTGTCTCAGTCTCTTGAGTAGCTGAGACTACAGGTGCAAGCCACTATGCCCAGATAATTTTCAAAGCATTTTTAGAGACAGGGTCTCACTATGTTGCCTAGGTTGGTCTCAGACTCCTGGCCTGAAACTGTCCTCCCAGCCTAGTCTCCCAAAGTGCTGGGATTACAGGCATGAGCCACCTCATTCAGTCTATTTATTATCTTTGTTTTTGACAGAATTTGATTTAAAGTTTACGTATTTAGTTTTTAATAATGGTTACGTTTAGCAACTAGTTTGCAGCACCCCAGGAAATTTAACATTCAGCAGTTGTGGGACAGTATAAACTGGCTTCAGCATACCTCAGGCTATGGCTTGAAAGGGAAATAAAAAGAGGCTGGGTGTGCTGACTCATGCTTGTAATCCCAGCATTTTGGGAGGCCAAGGTGGGCGGACTACTTGAGGTCAGGAGTTCGAGACCAGCTTGGCCAACATGGTGAAACCCCATCTCTACTAAACATACAAAGATTAGCCAGGTGAACGCCTGTAATCTCAGCTACTCAGGAGGCTGAGGCACGAGCATCACTTGAACCCAGGATGCAGAGGTTGCAGTGAGCTGAGATTGTGCCACTGCAGTGCAGCCTGAGTGAGAGAGAAAGACTCAATCCCCAAAACAGAGACATAAAAATAAGTTTTAGTAATGAATTTATCATCAAAATTTGTCTCTGAAGGCTGGAGATGAATCCTTCTCAGAGGCTGGATTATTCCCTGATGCTGAAGATGTATTGTCTTTAAGGGGGAATGTTCTTTGATGCAGCACTGCAGTGAAATTTCTTATGATGATGTTGTCCAGCGAAGTAGCCACTAGCCACGCTGAACACTTGAAATGTGACCAATATAATGAAAGAACCAAATTTAAAATTTTATTTATTGTTAATAAATTTAAATTTAAATCTAAGTAGTTGCATGTGGTTAGTGGCTCCTATATTGAACAGCACAGTTTATGCTTTGCCAAATGATTTTTAGTAGGTCTTTATTATCAGATCACACGTCAGCTTCTCAGCTTGCAATGCCTGAGTCAGCCTTTCTTAGCCTGTCTCCTCTTACTAACTCCTCCTCTCAACCATGGCTCTTTTTTCCATCACTAATATATATACTCAGCTGCTTCTCATATCTGGCCTTAGGACATGATGTTCTTGCTCTAATTCCCATATGTGCCACTTATGGGTTACACATGTGCCTGTGAGCCATCGCCCTCTTAAACTCTCAGGGTAGCCTGGCAGGGCCTGGTGTGGATGGAGCTCCTGGGCGAGCCATCTTCAGACTCAAGCAGCTTTGTTTGAGGCCCTTCAAAGGGAGGCTTCGGGGAATGGAGTCTGATAGACTGTCCTATGGGCTCCAAGGCAGAGAACTCCAGCTACATCAGCATTTTGTTGTTACCCCAAGGCACACTATGTGGGGCTAATGAGGTGCTCTGCCATGTGAACTTGGACCTCAGCAGCTAGCCACAGAGTGGGTCATTGCCTGGTGTAGACCAGCAGCCCTGGTGTGTCCAGTTCATGTTTTAGATCTCTAGGAAGTAAGATACAAGCCGCAGGGACAAGCAGTCATGGGTGGGACATGGGTAGTCCAGACAAGGTCTCCTAATGCAGCTCCTGGGTGGTCCCAAATCTTCCTATCTATTTCAGATACTTCTATTTGTGCCTGGCCAGGTCCTTGTAGTGTTGTTTAAACTGGGGGCTGGTTAATTGCCCCAACGATACATGCATGTTTTTTGAATTAAAAATTACATTGTTATTAGTTGGGCATGGTGCACGCCTGTCATCCCAGCAACATGGGAGGCTGAGGCCTAAGAATCACTCGAATCTGGGGGGTGGAGGTTGCAGTAAGCCAAAATTGTGCCATTGCACTCCAAGCCTGGGTGACAGAGTGATACTCTCTCAAAGAAAAAACAATTTCATTATTAGGCCAGGTATGGTGGCTCATGCCTGTAAATCCCAGAAATTTGTGAGGCCGAGATGGGAGGCCAAGAGTTCAAGACCAGCCTGGGCAGCATAGAAAGATCCTGTCTCTACAAAAACAAAAACACAACTTAGCTGGGCATGGTGGTATGTGCCTATAGCCCCAGCTATCTGGAAGGCTGAGGTGAGAGGATCACTGGAGCCCAGTGGTTCAAGGCTGCAGTGAGCTATGATCATGCCATTGCATTCCAGCCTGGGCAACAGAGCAAGACTCTGTCTCTAAAAATATTTTTAAATTATTATTTTGAAATTCTATATATGAAAATGTCTGATTGAATTAGAAATCTATCTATATTATCATAAGACATTTAAATGTTACAATTATCAATAAAGAATCTGAATAATTAAGTCCTTAAATATTTCAACTGTTGTACATTTTGGATAGACGTAAAAATCACTTTATATTCTTTAGCATGTATTTGTGCAATGTTTCTTCATTTAAAACTCTCTAAAGTTTCTCCTTTAAAAGTGATCTCATTGATAGTGATTTCCAATAATTTGAAGAGCTCATCCTCAAAAAGCTGGCATTTTGGCTGGGCGTGAATGGGTCACGCCTGTAATCCCAGCTCTTTTGGAGGCTGAAGAAGGCAGATCACCTGAGATCAGGAGTTCGAGACCAGCCTGACCAACATGGCGAAACCCCATCTCTACTAAAAATACAAAAATCAATCAGGCATGGTGACAAGTGCCCATCATCCCAGCTACTCAGGAAGCTGTGGCAGGCAAATTGCTTGTACCTGAAAGGCAGAGGTTGTGGTGAGCCGAGATCGAGCCACTGCACTCCAGCGAAGGCAACAGAGTGAGAATCCATCTTAAAAAAAAAAAAAAAAAAAAAAAAAGTTGGTATTTTGGCCACTGTTAGCATAATTTGATATAAAAGGTTATATTCTTGTGAGTAAGCTCGATTTTTCCATTTAAAAAATTCAAAATGATATTATTTGGAAATTTATGTGAATTCATATTCAATATATTCCTTAATAATAGCTGTTTTCTTTTTGTTATCATAGTTATTAAAGTTAAAAAGTAATGACCTCTTCCCACTAAGTACTCTGTAAGTGGCCCCTACCCTCAATGTTGTCTAGTTTATCCCACCATGCCAAGATCATATTCTTTTTCTGTGTGCCTTGGCTTGCAAAAGTTTGGTCAGCAGCATCCAGATTATCTTTTTCTCTTGCGCTCTGTACCTATAAGTCTGTTTCTATTTGTGACTCAGGCCCCTGCTTCTTCTCAGCACTCCACAATCAGTAGTCTCTGGCTTCTGCCTTATTTTTTTAAGACAGTTTCATTCTTGTCACCCAGGCTGGAATGCAATGGCTCCATCTCAGATCACTGCAACCTCTGCCTCCTGGGTTCAAGTGATTCTCTCGCCTCAGCCTCCTGAGTAGCTGGCATTACAGGCGCCCGCCACCATGCCCAGCTAATTTTGGTATTTTTAGTAGAGACGGGGTTTTGTCATGTTGGCTAGGCTGGTCTTGAACTCCTGACCTCATGTTCCACCTGCCTAGGCCTCCCAAAGTGCTGAGATTACAGGCGTGAGCCGCCACACCCGGCCTCTGCCTTATTTTTACAGGCAAGGCATTCTACTTACATGTGCTTTGATGTTGCTGGCCCCTTTGCTGTATATTTATACGTATTTTTTCCCAGTAAGGGTGTGCATTTTAAACACGTGGTATCTATGGGCTTACTTCTTTTGGATAATTCAATTCCTTAAAAACTCTCAATATGAATTACAAGATCCAAAACTAATTCACCTAAAATTAGGGCATGGAATTTGTTTTCCCCCTGCGTTCTGGTAACAAGGCTAACATAAAATATCTGTCTATCTATCTATCTATCTATCTATCTATCTATGTACCTAACTAACTACATATTTCTTTTTTTTTTTTTTTTTGTCTGTCTTTAGTGCTTGTGTGATTTTCCACCTATTCTGCCAGGGGCATTTACTTGCCTTGGGGAGGATTAGAGTTATTACACAGAAATGCAAAAAGAAATAATCAATGGTAAGTGTTTGATATCCAAAATAGGATATTTGAGTCCACAGCAAGACTACTGAAAACCAGACTTTGTAGTAGAGGAAGCGTTTTCTAAGTTTCTTAAGCTCCCTTTAATACTTCAAAAGCTGGAGACTTTTCTATAAGCCAAGGCTATGATGTACATGGGAAGTAGGGGAAGTTGATGCCTTTTAGTCCTGAGGACACAGAATGGAGAGAGGTGGAGGGTGGGGAAGCTGTGAGGCCTGACTTCTCTCCTTGGACTGGCACCCTGGGAGGTGGTGCTGGTTTTAGATGGGAAGAGAAGGAAGCAGAAAGCTGAGAAGGCTTTATCTCGCTCTCCATTTTTGAAGTCTGTTTTAGTCCTTTTGGGCTGTGATGTCCAAATACCATAAATTGCTACGAACAACGGAAATTTATTCCTCACAGTTCTTAAGGTTGAGAAGTCCAAGATCAAGACACTGGCGGATTCCTTCCTGGTTCAGGGATGGCCGTCTTTTCTCTGTATCCTCATATGGCAAAATGGGTAAGGGGTTTCTCTGTGGCCTTTTTTACAGGGGTGTGAATCCCATTCATGAGAGTGGAGCCTCCCAAAAGCCCCATTTCCAAGTGCCATTACATTGGTACTAGGATTTAACATACACATTTTTTGGAAATTGGGAGAAGATCTCTTTCAGATGAATGTTTAGTCTATAATAAGGTCTCCTGGAGAAGGGACAGCTGCAAAGACCTGATTTGCTAATAAGGTTACATTCACAGGTTCCGGGTGGGATTTTGGGAGAACACTATCCAACCTACCACAAAGGCTGAGAAAATCTTAATATTAAATACTGAACATTCATCTGAAAGAGATTTAACTATCTGAAATAGACTATTACAGTCTGATGAGTAACTGGCAAGTCCCAATAGCCCTACCATGACCTGGCCACAGCTACCAAGGTGGATGAGGGTTCATGGGGAAGATTAAACTTTTCCAGAAAATAAACAACCTATGTTTTTTATTTCTATCTTACCGATGTAAGGTTAAAACGGCCACATCGCTGTGTATCTGGCTAGCTCCTATTCCAAAAGGAAATAAAACAGCTACTACCAGATCACTACAATCAAGGTAAAATATCACAGCAAAAATAATACAATTTTGGGTAGTGTAGAAGTGAGAAGATGAGAAAATGATTATACTAAATACCAGATTTAAGAGGAAAAATTGCAATTCATCAGAAAGTACTTCTTCTTAGTTCTGAGTTTCTTCTCACCCCAGAAAAGAAGGGAAAGATAAAAAAATTACAAGGACTCCATTACTTAGTAAAAAGAAACATACCATATTGCCAAAAGATTGTTTTTCTGTTTGAAATGGAGTCTCGTTCTTGTGGCCCGGGCTGGAGTGCAATGGCATGATCTTGGCTCACTGCAACCTCAGCCTCCTGGGTTCAAGCAATTCTCCTGCCTCACAGGCACCTGCTGCCACACTCGGCTAATTTCTTGTATTTTTTAGTAGAGACAGGGTTTCACCATGTTGGCCAGGCTGGTCTCAAACTCCTGACCTCAGGTGATCCACCTGCCTTGGCCTCCCAAAGTACTGGGATTACAGGAGTGAGCCACCTAGCCCAGCCAGATTTTTAAAAAGTTTAAAAAATACTGGATATGAAAGGCTCTGTCATAAAGGGTATTTATAGAGGAAACAAATTGTATTAGTCAGGGTTCTCTAGAGGGACAGAACTAATAGGATATATGTACGTACATATGTATATGTATGAAGAGGGGTTTATCAAGTAGTATTAACTTACATGATCACAAGGTCCCACAATAGGCTGTCGGCAAGCTGAGGAGCAAGGCAGCTAGTCCGAGGTCCAAAGCTGAAGAATTTAGAGTCTGATGTTCCAGGGCAGGAAGCATCCAGCACGGGAGAAAGATGTAGGCTGGGAGTCTAGGCCAGTTTAGCCTTTTTTACATTTTTCTGCCTGCTTTGTATCCTGGCAGAGCTGGCAGCTGATTAGATGGTGCCCCCCGCCCCCCAGATGAAGGGTAGGTCTGTCTTTCTCAGTCCACTGACTCAAATGTTAATCTCCTTTGGCAAACTCTCTCAGAAACACCCAGGATCAAAACTTCACATCCTTCAATCCAACCAAGTTGACACTCAGTATTAACCATCACAGAGATCCATTGTGAAATATGATTTTTTCTTTTTTTCTGAGACAGAGTCTTGCTCTGTCACCCAGGCTGGAGTGCATTGGTGAGATCTTGGCTTATCACAACCTTTGCCTCCCAGGTTCAATGATTCGCGTACCTCAGCCTCCCAGATAGCTGGGATTACCAGCTTGCACCACCACACTCGGCCAATTTTTGTATTTTTAGTAGAGATGGGGTTTTGCCATGTTGGCCAGGCTGGTCTCGAACTCCTGACCTCAGGTGATCCACCCGCTTCAGCCTCCCAAACTGCTGGGGTTACAGGTGTGAGCCACTGTGCCTAGCCAGGAAACATTTTAAAGGGCATTTATTTATTTATTTCTATTAATGTATTTTCCCAACTTAAAGAGATTTTTAAAGACAAATGTAATATTGGAATCATTATTCTAAATAGGATATTAAATAAAATTTAAATAAAATATTAAAATAGGATCTTTACCTTATCTAAAATGATAACAGAAATTAATTCAAAATAGATTAAATACCTAAATGTGAGAGTTAAAAACCACAAAACGCTTGTAGGGAAAAGCTTCATGACACTGGATTGGGTCATGATTTTTTGGCTGTAACACCCACAGCACAGGCAACAAAGGAAAAAGAGAAGTGACGGGGATGGAGGCAGCAAACCACATTGCCATGTATGTACCTATGCAACAATCCTGCATGATCTGCACATGTACCCCAGAACCTGGAGTACAAAAAAAAAAAAAGAAAAATAGACGAATTCAATTTCATCAAAATTAGAAACTTTTGTACATCAAAGGACACTATCAGCAGATGTGCAAATATCTTCTCCCATTCTGTGAGTCAAGTGGAAGAAAATACTTGCAAATCACATATCTCATAAAGGATTAATATTCAGGATATATCAATAACTCCTAAGATTCAACCACAAAAAGTATCAAACAGCCCAGTTCAGAAATGGGGCTGGATATGGTGCTCACGCCTGTAACTCAAGTGCTTTGAGAGGCTGAGATGGCAGGATTGTTTGAGATCAGGAATTCGAGGCTGGAGTGAGCTATGATAATACCACTATACTCCAGCCTTGGTTGATAGAGTGAGCCCTGTCTCTCAAAGCAAAAATAAAAACACGCCAAAGTGAGCAAAGGACTTAAATAGATGTTTCTCTAAAGAAGATCTACAAATGGTCAATAAGCACATGAAATAATGCTCAATGTCATTAATCATTAGGGAAATGCGAAACAAAACCACAATGAGACATCACTTCACACCCATTGGGATGTCTACCATCAAGAAAAACCAGAAAACAACTAAGATTGGCAAGAAGGTGGAGTAATTCAAACCCTTGTGCGTTGCTGGTGCAAAATGTACCGCTTCCGTGGAAGATGGTATGATAATTTCTCAGAAAATTAAACAGAATCACCATAGGATTCAACAACTCTACTTCTGGGTATATACACAAAAATACTGAAGGCAGGGACTCAAACAGATAATCGTAACCTCATCTTCATAGCAGCATTATTCACAATAACCAAAAGGTAAAAACAAAATGAGCATCCACTGATAGACGAATGGATAAACAAAATGTGATCTATACACACAGTGGAACATTATTCAGCCTTGAGAAGTAATAGAAATTCTGACACATGCTACAAGATGGGTGAACCCTGGGATATTATGCTGACTGAAATAAGCCAGACACAAAGGGACAAATATTGCATGATTCCTCTTATTTTTTAAATACATGTATTTATTGCAGGGTAATTTTTTTTTCTAGTGAGTTTGGTCATAATGATAGTCTCAAAAGTTGCAAAAGTGTGAGCAATAAAAGGATGTTTTCCTAGCCTGGTCAACAAAGTGAGACGTCATCCCTACAGGAAAGCATGATGGAATGTGCCTGTAGTCCCAGCTACTTGGGAGGCTGAGGTGGGAGGACTGCTTGAGCCCAGGATGTCAAGGGGGCAGTAAGCCATGATTGCACCACTGCATTCCAGTCTGGGCAACGGAATGAGATCCTGATGAATTAAAGGCTGCCCATTGAAAGGGTGTTGTCCAGACTTGAATCCAGAAGCTTCTTGGAATGCTTTTTTTTAAAATCATAATTTATTTCCGCAGAGTTGCTTCTGAATCTTGAGTATCCTCTCTGACGGCGATGTCCATGAGGATTGGATCTCTGTCTTGAAGGTGAATCCTTTTTACCATGGTTCTGTCTTTTATTCTTTTTTTCTTTTTCAGCATTTATCTCTTCTAACTTTTTATAGATTATAATGCCATCTAGAGATATAACTAGGAAGTTAACCTTTTTCCGACTGGGAGGATTTGTCAGCACTTTTTCAGAAAGCGTTAGGTTCTGAAGTGAAGTCATCTCCTCTGTGTCACGGCACCACACTCTCTGCATGATTTCACGTATATGAGGTACCTAGAATAGGTAAATTCATGCAGACGGGAAGTACAACAGTAGTTTCCAGGGACTTGGGGAAGGAGCACATAGGGGAATTATTGCTTAATGGGAACAGAGCTTCAGTATAGGATGAAGCAGACCAGCCACTTGCTGAGGATGAGGTGAAAATTAGAAAGACCCCATGTCTCTGGCCATAGTTAGGGAGTCCCTACACCAATCCTGGAACTGCCCTAATCCTGTGATCTAAATTTTCTTTACTCCCCCAACTCCACCTCCAGGCAGCTACTGATCTGGTTTTCATCATTATAGTTTTGTCTTCTAAATAATGTCAAGTGAAAATAATCATACAGTAAATAATCTTTTGAGACTGCTTCTTTGACTTAGCATAATGCCTGAGATTCATCCAAGCTGTTGTATCAATAGTCTGTTCCATTTTATTGCTGAATAATATTCCATTGTACAAGTATTAGTCCATTCCCACACTGCTATAAAAAACTGTCTGAGACTGGGCAACGTATGAAGGAAAGAGGTTTCACTGACTCACAGTTTCGTAGGCTGTACAGAGAGCATGGCTGGGGAGGCCTCAGGAGACTTACAATCAGGGAGGAAGGGTGAATGGGAAGCAAACACCCTCTTCACATGGTGGGGCAGGGGAGAGAGAAAGTGAAGGGGGAGGTGCTACACACGTTTAAACTGCCAAATATCATGAGAACTCACTCACTATCATGAGAACAGTAAGGGAGAAACCCACCTCCATGATCGAATCACCTTCTAAAGGGGGAGGTGCTACACACTTGTAAACAGCCAGATCTCATGAGACTCACTATCACAAGAAAGCAAGGGAGAAAGCCACACCCATGATCCAATTACCTTCTGCCGTGTTCCTCCCCCAATGCTGAGAATTACAATTTGACATGAGAATTTGGGTGGGGACACAGAGCCAAAGTATATCAGTATGGATATACCAATTATTTTTTTCTTCTTTGAGACAGAGTCTTACTCTGTTGCCCAGGCTGGCGTACAGTGGTGTGATCATGGCTCACTGCAACCTCAAAACTCCTGGGCACAAGCAATCCTCCTCCAGAGCAGCTGGAACTACAGGCATACACCACCATTCCTGATAATTTTTAAAAAATTTTTTGTAGCGACCAGATCACTAAAAAAACTCCTGGCTCAAGTGATCCTCCTGCCTTGGCCTCCCAAAGCACTAGGTGGGCTGGTCTCGAACTCCTGGCCTCAAGTGATCCTCTCGCATTAGCCTCCCAAAGTGCTAGAATTACAGGCATGAGCCACTGTGCCTGGCCCAATTAAAAAAAAAAAAGCATTTACCCCTTGAAGAACATTTGAGTTGTTTCCTGTTTTTGGCAAATATGAATAGAATTGCTGTAAACCTTCATGTCCCGGTTTTTGTATGACATAACATTTTCCTTTTCTAAGGTTGGTACCCAACAGTGGGATTACTAGGTTATATGGCGAGTGTATGTTAAATATTATAAGAACTGCCCAGAGGGGCTATACCATTTCACACTTCCACTAGAGAAGTTTCAGTTGCTTCAAATTCTTGACAGCACTTGATAGAACAAATATTTTTTAAACACCTGGCATGCTGCAAGGCATTACAGACGGGAAGGTAGACAAGACACAGTGCCTGCTCTAGAGGAGTTTGTGGTCAAGTTTATTAAAACCCCGGAACTGCACCAAGGTCACACAGCATACTCCTCCTGTTCACTCCCAAGTTGTTCTGATGAAGGGATTGTAGCTCTGTGTGGGGACAGAGGGGAAAAAAATATAAAAAAGCAAAATACTTTCTAGGGAAATGTGAAGAGTTTTGTTGTCAATTATTACTGCTGTCTTGATTTATGGTGACATATCAGTTATGATTTTGTAGGGAGCATAAAGGATGTACTATCCATTTCAGAACAGGTTTTTGTTTTTACTACTTGGAAATCTGGTGCTTTTTTCCCTGATCAGGATGGCCCCTTTACAAAAAGACTGAACTTCGGCATAGAACCTATTTCAAGAGATGGGTGCAGTGGCTCATCCGTGTAATCCCAGCACTTTGAGAGGCTGGGGCAGGTGGATCACCTGAGGTCAGGAGGTCCAGACCAGCATGGCCAACGTGGCAAAACCCCGTCTCTAATAAAAATATAAAAAATTAGCTGGGCATGGTGGTGGGTATAATCCCAGGTACTTGGGAGGTTGAGGCAGGAGAACTGCTTGAACCCGGGAGGCGGAAGTTGCAGTGAGCTGAGATCGTGCCTTTGCACTCCAGCCTGGGTAATAGAGCCAGACTCTGTGAAAAACAACAACAACAAAAACCCAAACAGAACCGATTTCAAGAACAGAAAATATGAATAAATGCAAGGATAAATTCCTACTTCCCTACCGGGGCAGACTTCTCACAGTCAAATAGTTAATTTGATTAAAAAAAAATTTATCATTAAGCTTGTGTAATGTATTCAGTATAATATTCAAAACACAATAAAACCTACCATAATTTAACATGCACCTCATCTGAACTGAGAAATTCTCACATGTTTCTCAGAAGCATGGGCCAAACTCACTGTTTCTACAGGCATTTAAGATTTCTGCTTTCTTGGGTTGAGTATTCTCTCCTTCTTCCCAGATGTTTTCTTTCAGGATGTGGATCTTTATAAACGCTTTTTATTTTTTGAGAAAAGGTCTTGCTCTGTTGCCCAGGTTGGAGTGCATTAGCATGATCAGAGCTCACGGCAGCTTCACTCACCCAGACTCAAGTGATCCTCCCACCTCATCCCCTCTGAGTAGCTGGGTCTACAGGCATGTGCCACCATGCCTGGCTAATCAATTTTTTTTTTTCCTAGAGACAGGGTCTTGCTGTACTGACCAGGCTGGTCTCAAATTCCTGAGCTCAAGTAATCCTCCCATCTTGGCCTCCTGAAGCTGGGATTACAGGCATGCACTATTGCATTTGGCCCTTTTATTTTTACTTTTATTTTTCAGAGGTGAGAGTCTCACTATGTTGCTCAGGCCGGACTTGAACTTCTAAATTCAAGTGATCCTCCTGCCCTCAGCCTCCTGGGTAGCTAGGACTATAGTTGTGTGCCACCATGCCTAGCCTAATTTATTTATTTATTTTATGTTTTAATTTTTCAATTTAAAACAATTTTTAATTTTATTTAATTTTATTGAGACAGAGTCTTGTTCTTGTTGCTCAGGCTGGAGTGCAATGTGGTACAATCTTGGCTCGCTGCAACCTCTACCTCCTGATTTTAAGTGATTCTCAGCCTCCCAAGTAGCTGAGATTACAGGTGCCCACCATGATGTCCAGTTAATTCTTATATTTTTAGTAGAGATGGGGTTTTGCCGTGTTGGCCAGGCTGGTCTTGAACTCCTGATGTCAGGCGATCTGTCTGCCTTGGCCTCCCAAAGTGCTTGGATGCCAGGCGTGAGTCACTGCACCTGGTGAAACCAAGTCTCTACTAAAAAAAAAAAATACAAAATTTAGCTGGGCATGGTAGCAGGCACCTGTAATCCCAGCTGCTAGGGTGGCTGAGAATCGCTTGAACCTGGGAGGCAGAGGTTGCAGGGAGCAGAGACGGGGCCACACTGCACTCCAGCTTGGGAAACAGCGAGACTCTGTCTCAAAAAAAAGCTTAGGGAATGGAAAGTGGTGACATTCAAGATTTGGCCTGGGGAAAGACTGAAAGGGGTGAGATAAAGAGTTACTGATTTTTATTAAACATTTTTTAGTTTAAAAACCGGCCAACATGGCAAGACCCTGCCTCTACTAAAAGTACAAAAATTAGCCAGGTGCGACGGTGTGCACCTGTAAGTACAGATACTCAGGAGCTGAGGCAGGAGAATCTCCTGAACCTGGGAGGGAGAGGCTGCGGTGAGCCAAGATTGCACCACTGCACTCCAGCCTGGGTGACAGAGTGAGATCCTGTCTCAAAAGCAAAAACAAAAACATGGTAATATGAATGCTCAATCCCCAGGTGAGTCTGCCTGCAGAGGGGCTAGATCATGCTTGGTCCTGCTGGTTGACCAACTGGCCATTTCTTTTTCCACAAAGGTCTGGATATCTTGAATGGATGTCTACGTGATTTTAATCTCACTCACTAGACACTTTCCACTCCTGGGACGGGAGCAGTGGTAACAGCTTCTAATAGGAGACTCATCAGAGTGTGGTAATCAGCTTTCTTATCAGCTTCCCTGATCATTCATTCCTTCAGGTGGGCATGGCTGAAAAAGCAAAGGTCAAAGGCTTCCGAGACCCTCGTAAGATTAAAAACACCATTTATCTAACACCCTGCCACCCGAAGGAGCCTGCCTGACTTCCCAAGGCAGAGGTGTGCTCAGGGGTCATTGTGGCTTTTTTCTTTCTGTTTTTCCCTCCCCCAAGCATTGCCTGTTAACCTTTCATAGTCTACTCTTGCCTGAGACTTGGTTTACAACTTCCTTAGATAAAGATGTTTGGACAAGCTAGCACTTTTTCCAGTCCCAGCTTGAAAAAGAGTCAATTCTTTTAGCTGCTGGGTATACTAAAATGCTTCCAGTACTGTGTAAATATAAACTACCTATAGGATTATTAGTGCAGTACCCCTCTCCTCAGTTTACCCAAGTGTGTTGTGCACTTCTCGGCCAGTACAGCATGACATTTCCTTTTAATTTTTTTTTTTTTTTTTTTAATTTTTGAGATGGGGTCTTGCTCTGTTGCCAGGCTGGAGTGCAGTGGCTTGATCTCAGCTCACTGCAACTTCTGCCTCCTGGGCTCAAGTGATTCTTCTGCCTCAGCCTCCTGAATGGCTGCAACTACAGGTGCCCACCACCACACCCAGATAATTTTTTCTATTTTAGTAGAGACGGGGGTTTCACCATGTTGCCGGGATGGTCTTGATCTCCTGACCTCGTGATCCGCATACCTTGGCCTCCCAAAGTGCTGGGATTACAGCCGTGCACCACTGTGCCCGGCAAGACTTTTTAAAAAAAATCTTTTATTTTAGGTTCGAGATACATGTGCAGGTTTGTTATATAGGCAATTGTGTGTCAGGGAGGTTTGGTGTATGGATTATTTTGTCATTCAGGTCATAAGCATAGTACCTAACAGGTAGTTTTTCAGTCCACACCTTCCACTCTCAAGCAGGCTCTGGGATCTGTTGTTCCCTTGTGTCCATGTATACTTGATGTTTAGCTCCCATTATACGTGAGAAGATGCAGTATTTGGTTTTCTGTTCCTGCTTTAGTTCACTTAGGATAAAGGCTTCCAGACCCTTTCATGTTGCTGCAAAGCACATGATCTCATTCTTTTTATGCTGCATAGTATTCCATGGTGTATATGTACCACAGTTTCTTTGCAGAACATTTCTTTTTTTTTTCCCTTTTGAGACAGGGTTTTGCTCTATCACCCAGGCTGAAGCACAATGGTGGCGTGATCTTGGCTTATTGCAACTTCTGCCTCCCAGGCTCAAGTGATTCTCTGACTTTAGCTTCCCAAGTAGCTGGGACCACAGGTATGTGCCACCATACCCCACTAAGTTTTACATTTTGTGTAGAGATGGAGTTTCACCATGTTGTCCAGGCTGGTTTTGAACTCCTGGGCTCAAGAGATCTACCTGCCTCAGCTTTCCAAAGTGCTAGGTTTATAGGTGTGAGCCACTGCTCCTGGCCTACAGAACATTTCTTAGATGAGCTGTGGGTCCATTGAAGGACTAGGATGTACTAAGTCAGAAATGGAATCCCAGGTCTATCAAGAATTGGTTGACTTTACAAAGTGTCAGCAGCTTAGTATCTTTTAATTCCTCTTTAATGCTTATAGTGTTGTCACCACCCTGCTGATCACGCTGAACCCAGATGCACGGGTGGTGGCCTGGTTTCCCTTGAGGCATAGGAACCTCCTTACCTAGGATCTGGCTCTCCAGATGTGGAGAACAATCTTGCATACCTTTCTCTCTTTCAAACGACTTCTTGTGAACATGATAATGAAGCACGAACAGAGCATACTGGAAGAGTACATACTAAGAAGATTTTTCTAGCACGAAGCCAAAAATGGCAGCCATGGTTGTGTTACTGTTCTGTTGACTTCATTCATTCAAAACATACCATCCCTCTAGGGGGATGTTTGAGGTAGGAGAGATGTTTCCAAAAGCTGCAGGAAGCAGAACAGCCTCAGATGTGCCGCCTGGGAATGGGAATGCAACCCAGGGGGCCGAACAAGTTCATCCCTCAGGCGGCCCGGTGGCCTGATGGCCTGGCTCAGACTGGCTCTTGTGATTTTTGATTATTTTTTTTTTTTTGCCGGTATCAGGGTTTTCTAGCTTCTGGACTCTGTGTAGAAGGAGTTCATTCCATGTACGAGAGATAAATCATAAACCTAAAATCAGGACATAAGCTTGAATGTACGCCAAGAAATAAACACGTGAAAGTGTAGTGAAACATATTTCAATCTGGGAAGAACTTCTCTCTTCACAAATCTGTGAAGTTGATAAAAATAAAGCAACAGAAGAAACAGGAAATAGGACAGTGAAAGCCAAAAAAGTGGGGCTCAGCAGAAAGTGCTCAACATGCCAGAAGTTGTAGACAGTTTACAATGTTTTTTGTGGTTTTATTTTTTTTTATCCTGTTCTGTTCTGAAAATGAGTGTTCCTCCTTCTTTTTTCCCAGGAGATACAATTCTATTATAACTGTTTTCTTCTAAACTTACGATTTTACTTATCATAACCCAGAAAAAAACTAAGATGGTGCATTATTTTATATTGTGAACTTGTAATATCATTTGTTAGAACTGTAAAAACATTAAAAACCAAGATCAAGAATTTGTAACAATATTAAGTATTGATTTTATATTTCACATATCTAACATCACGGCTTTTTTAATTGTTTTGAGATAGAGTCTCTCTGTCACCCAGGCCAGAGTGCAGTGGCACAATCTTAGGTTCAAGCAATTCTCCTGCCTCTGCCTCCCAAGTAGCTGGGATTACAGGTAAGTGCCACCGCACCAAGCTAATTTTTATATTTTTAGTAGAGACAGGGTTTCACTGTGTTGGCCAGGCTAGTCTCAAACTCCTGACCTCAGGTGATCTGCCCGCTTCAGCCTCCCAAAATGCTGGGATTATAGGTGTGAACCACCGAGACTGGCCACATCATGGCATTTTAAAAAAATGAACAAAGTGATAGATTTTCCTTAGACTGTGCTTACATGCAATGAATCTTGACAATTCTAAACTAACAAAGGGATTTCCAATGTGTAAAAGGCACTGAAAAGCCAGAAACGTAGGCACAATCCAGTTTGTGAATATATCAGGTTCTAAGAGTTTCGTTGGTAAATTAGCTGGTTTGGACTTAGAAAACATTCCTGCTAGAAAGAGTGATACCAGCCATGCCCCGATTGTTAGGCTTGTTTATGAAATTCTCTTTTACTTCTATTTTATTGTACCAACAGGAATACAGATATTCACTACCAACTACTGCATTTTTTGACAAGAAAATCTGTTCTGAGTTTTCATGAGGCTGGCTAAGATTACGTTTCCACTCGCTTGGCAGTCCCAAGGGAGAAGGGTCAAGTAGCCGGAGGTCCCGCACTTGGGAGGGGGACTCAGCGGGTGGAAATAGGGGACAAAGAAGAGACCTCCCAGAGCTTTAGGGGAGCAGCACTCCAAAAATTCTGGGTTTGGGGGTCTTGCAGATAATTCCTTTCAATGAGCCTGACAGGACTGGAAAAGACTAAGGCAGGAGTAAGAAATGGGATGTGGGGATGCAGAGTGGGCAGCGTTTCAGGGGTGTCCATTTCCCTTGATCCCCCCAAAAATAATTTGGGCTCTTCAAATGACTATTTCTTGGCATGTTTATGTTTAATAAAGAGTTAAACATTCAGCATCCGAACATCAGGCCAAACCTCATTTTCACATGATTGTTTAAAAAAAAAAAAAGTAAAATGCACTATGTTTGTCACCTCACCAGGACAGGTTGGAACAGACTGGGGACTATTATTCAGGGGCTTTGGGCAGTGGAGATAACCAACCCAGGCCATTCAAGGTAGGAGACTTGGCACATCAGAATTATTACAGCTGTGTAGCTGTATCTATGAAACAAAAGATCTATTTATCTTGAAAACCATTTCTAGTGCAATTTTAATTTATCCCAGAAACAAGAGTTTCAGGTATGTTGTTTTTATAAAATGGTACTCAATCTACAAAGGCTTTGAAAGGGAATTTTGAGTCAAACATGCTGCAGCCCTGTTTCCTATGTTGTCAAGGTAACCAGATCATCTGTTTTTTTTGTAACTTGAACCTTCCAAACCAACATCAGAGACACCTTGAAAAGTTGCTAGTCAGACACTTGCCACTGAGTTATACAGGTTTTTAGGGGGTATACTGCAAGAAAAGAACTGTTTCTTCTTTTCCTCATCTCCTCTCAAGCTTTTTTATTTTTATGAGATAGAATTTTGCT
>PVKV010002045.1:90433-164071 GCA_004027835.1 Alouatta palliata
GTCCTTTTTTTTTTTTTTTTTGAGACAGGGTCTTGTTCTGTCACCCAGGCTGCAGTGCAGTGGTGCAATCTCAGCTCACTGCAACCTCTGTCTCCCAGGTTCAAGCAATTCTCCTGCCTCAGCCTCCCGAGTAGCTGGGACTATAGGTGTGTGTCACTATGTCTGGCTAATTTTTGTATTTTTAGTAGAGACAGGGTTTCACCATGTTGGCCAGGCTGGTCTCAAACTCCTGACCTCAGGCGATCTGCACACTTTGGCCTACCAAAGTGCTGGGAGTACAAGTATGAGGCACTGCACCTGGCCATATCTTCCTGACATTCTATTCTACCTTAATTTATTGTTGGGTTTCTTGCCTTAGACCCTTCAGTGGTCTGTAAACCTTTGTGCACACAGACTAAGTGTCTTCATCCCTGAACCCCATGCAGCAGCTACCACAGTTCCTGGAACATTGAGAGCTCTTCATAAATGTGTTCACTTAGTAAATGCTTTCTTCCTTATTCTGGTCTGATTTACCTCAGGTGCAAAGCAAAAATAGAGTCTCAACTTTCAGGTATGGTATCAGGTGGCCTGGCCTTGTGTTATGTCAACCTCAACAGCAGTTGGAAGAAAGTCAAGGAAGTGTTCCCACATTTTCGGTAAAGTCAGTCATTTCAGGGAAAAGGGTAATTGTATGGATTGACAATTATCATGTAACAATGTCCAGGTGAATGTCTAAAATAGTATGTACTTTTTCCTAAGAGCTCAGAGACATAATCTAGCTTTGCACTTCATGAAAATGAGTATGTTTTTCCTTTAAAATTAAGAAGGTTGGGCTGGGCACAGTGGCTCATGGCTTTTATCCCAGCACTTTGGGAGGCTCAGGCAGGTGGATCACCTGAGGTCAGGAGTTTGAGACCAGCCTGGCCAACATTGCGAAAACCTATCTCTAATCTCTACTAAAAATACAAAAATTAGCCAGGTGTGGTGGCTTGAACCTGTAATCCCAGCTACTTTGAAGGCTGAGGCAGAAGAATCAATTGAACCTGGGAGGCAGAGGTTGCAATGAGCCAAGACTGCTCCACTGCACTCCAGGCTGGGCAACAGAGTGAGACTCTGTCTCAAAAAAAAAAAAAAAAAAGGAAAGATGCTGTATTTGAAACAGGCCTTCACAGGATTTTGACAACAGATTTTTTATGGAGAGGTTATTTAAGATGCAGATTAGAAAGGGATCTATAGAACACTCAAGTTCAAGGAATGCAAGTGATCAAGAGCAAGCATTTGGGCTTAGGTGTCGGGCTGCCTGGGTTTAAATCCCAACTCTACTGAATTCAACTCTACGACCTTGGGTCATTTACTGACTGATGCCTTGGTCCTTTCTCTATAAAGTGGGAATAATAATAGTACCCATCTTATTGGGTAGTTATGAGAACTAACATACTGAAGATGTGAAACTGTTGGAACTGTTCCTGACTTCAAGGCTTTTAAAATGTCAGCAATTGTTATAGTTGTTAGTGGAGTTCAGTAGGAGGTTCAGTGTTTGAGACTAGAAAGAGTTTGGGGTTCATTTTGTGGCCTAAATTATATCAGATTTAAATTTATGTTTAATTTGATAGGCCATGGGTGAATCTTGAAAGATTTTCTTTTTTTTAAAGTAGGTGAGTGGCCTGGCGCAGTGGCTCACACCTGTAATCCCAGCACTTCGGGAGGCCAAGGCAGGCAGATCACCTGAGGTCAGGAATTTGAATCCAGTCTGGCCAACATGGCAAAACCCCATCTCTACTAAAAATACAAAAAATTGGCCAGGCATGGTGGTGTGCACCTGTAATCCCAGCTACTCAGAAGGCTGAGACATGAGAATTGCTTGAACCTGGAAGGTGGAGGTTGCCGTGGGCTGAGATTATGTGATTGCATTTTAGCCTGGACGACAGAGCAACACCCTGTCTCAAAAAAAAAAAAAAGAGAATAAAATAAAGTAGGTAACAGCACCAGAATGGCAAAATATGAGGAAGCAACATTGTAAAATTCAGTTGTTAAATTCTTTGTAGTCTTTTTAAATATTTCCAGCTATACCTCCAAACTGCTACCCATGCTGTTTTCCCTTCCATGATTGAGACTGAGCTATTGTGAATTGATTTGATATGAAACACCTGGGAAAGAATGACTGAATGCTAATCTTGTACAGGTGAAAAGAAAATTGTTCTGGAAGGGAACAACTTCTATTTTTCCATATAAATAAAAACTATGGGGGCTATAAATGTCAAAGCTGGTGGCCTTGAACCCTTCTCAACCATAAAGAGCTACAAGACTGTGCAATATATCATTTTTTAAAAAAGTTGTTTCTTTTCCATTTTGTAATATGCTGTCTGATGACTACATTTCAGGAAGCATGATTGCCACATCTGAAATGAGATACATGTCTCATAAATCAATGCACAACGCAGTAAAACACTTTTTCTGCCTTGACACATCCCTGATCCCTAATTATAGTTGACAAATATATATTTTTTAAAACAGGTAGAAATCTATAAGAATGTTATCAAGTTTTTGCTTTTCCAAGTTCATAGGTGCCCATTAATCTGCTGCCCCCACGGACTTATGCCACCTCACATTCACTTTTGGGAGAATAATTGTTGAATTCTAAAAATGCCTATGGGCCAGGCGTGGTGGCTGACACCTGTTACCTCAGCACGTTGGGAGGCTGAGGCGAGTAGATTGCTTGAGGCAAGCATTTCAAGACCAGCTTGGCTAACAGGTGAAACCCTGTCTCTACTAAAAATACAAAAATTAGCTGGGCATGGTGGCAGGCGCCCGTAATCCCAGCTACTAGGGAAGCTGAGGTAGGAGAATTGCTTGAACCTGGGAGGCAGATGTTGCAGTGAGCTGAGATCACACCACTGTATTCCAGCCTGGGTGACAGAGCGACTCTGTCTCAAAATAAATAAATAAAATAACACGTTTTTGGATTTTTGACATTTGGATTTTTTAACTTTTTTTAAGAGACAGGGTCTCACTGTATCACCCAGGCTGGACTGCAGCGGCACAATCATAGCTCACTGCAGCCTCAACCTCCTGGACTCAAGTGATTCTCCCGCCTCAGCTTCCCGAGTAGCTGAGACTACAGGCATACACCACCATGCCCAGCTAATTTTTCTGTTTTTGTAGAGATGGTGTCTCACCATGTTGCCCAGGCTGGTCTGCAACTCCTGGGCTCAAGTGATCCTCCTGTCTTGGCCTCCCAAAACGCTGGCACGACAGGTGAGTGCCACCACACTTGGCTAATTTTTATGTTTTGTGATCGCTTCATGGGTCTTGTTCTTTAATTTTCTTAGATCCTCTCCTTTCTGTTAAAGAGGCCTCGGGTATGGTTATCTCACAGCTGAGCCTTGTTTTGGTGTGTACCGTGCACCAGAGGAAGCCAGCTGTTCCCTGTTACTTCCCTCCAGACAAATCAATGATCTCTAGGTGTTCCGAAATTTTAGGGCAGAGTGCGGCTGAGTGACGGTGAACTGAGAGTGGCCCCTGTGGGTTCAGCTGGCTTCTCTGCATCTGGTAAACCTGATTAGTTTCTATTTAGGAAGCCAGATTTCTGATCCAAGTTGGCTGAGGTTCTCTGGGAGATGGACAGCAATGTGGGCAGGAGCAGAGAGGGGGTTTAAGAGCACATCAATATGCAATGGGAAGAAGGGTCTGTGTTAGTCAGTTTTGCACTGCTCTAAAGGTATACCCGAGACTGGGTAATTTACAAGGAAAAGAGGTTTAACTCAGGGTTCTGGAGGATGTACAGGAAGCATAGTGCTGGCATCCGCTCGGCTTCTGCTGAGAGTGCAGGAAGCCTTTACCCACGGCAGAAGATGACGCGGAAGAGCCAGGTGAATTACGTGAAGAGGGAGGGCGCAAGAGGGGAAAGGGGAGGTACTAGGCCCTTTGAACAACCCGCTCTCCAGCTAACTCATTACTCTTAGGATAGCACCAAGCTGTTCATGAGGGATCTGTCCACATGATCCAAATTCCTCCCACCACAGCTCACCTCCAACACTGGGGATTACATTTCGACATGAGATTTGGAGGGGACAAACATCTAAACTACATCAAGCCAGAGTCTCTGAATCCAAATCCATTTTGGCATAGGAAAGTCAAATCCACTCACCCTCCCTTTCAACAAGTAGCTCTTTTATAATATTTCCAGTTCTAAAAATAATACTTTCCTGGAGTGTTTAGCTTCCTTGGATATATATATACATGTACATATATATGTATATATATATATATCACAATCTCCTAAATTATACTACTTATAATTTAGGAAGCACTCTTCCATACTAACACATCCAGCATACATATATATATCCATATAGATGTATATATAAATATGTCTATACAGATATGTACATGTATATCTATATATATGTATGTATACATATATATCTATGGAGATATATATGAAATAGATATATACATACATATCTATGCTGGATATGCATATATATGTATAGATACATACATGCATATCTATATCTGTATCTATGCTGGATGTGTTAGTATGGAAGGGTCTTTTCCAAATTATAAGTAGTAAAGGTCAGAGGACAAAATATGCTTTTACAATTCTGAATAGTGTGCCAGAGTTCGGAGCAAGTTAAGAGATGTGGTTGAGGCCAGGTGCAGTGGTTCATACCTGTAATCCCAGCACTTTGGGAGGCCAAGGCAGGCAGATTGCTCAAGCCCAGGAGTTTGAGAGCAACCTGGGCAACATGGTGAAACCTCATCTCTACAAAAAATACAAAATTTAGCCAGGCATGACGGCATGCACCTGTAGTCCCAGCTACACAGGAGGCTGAAGCAGGGAATCACTGGAGCCCAGGAGGTGGAGGTTGTAGGGAACCAACATTGTGTTATTGCACTCCAGCCTTGGCAACAGAGTGAGACTCTGTCTCAAAAAAAAAAAAAAAAAGAAATGTGGTTGAACCTGAGACAGAAAAAGGTACTGTCCTTAATTCCTGTTTTTCCTTCATGGCTCATCCTCAGTTGCTCAGCAAGTATTTTTGGTTCTGTCTTTAAAATATACCCTGAGTATGACTGCTTTTCACTTTTTCTAATGCTACTGTTCCAGTTTGAGTTGGAATCCTATCTCCTGAACGACTGCAACTTCTGGTAGAGCTGCTGCTTCTGCTTTTGCCTTTTTGTGGTCTAGTCTTATATACAAACTTAAGTGACTGTTTGAAAATGTAAGTCAGACCATGTCACTCTTTTGCTCAAAACCCTATAAAGCAGGGGTCCCCAATCCCCAAACCCAGGCCACAGACTGCATCAGATCAGCAGCACTGCTAGATTCTCATAGAAGCACAAACCCTATTGTGAACTGTGCATGTGAAGGATCTGGGTTGCATGCTCCTTATGAAAATCTAATGCCTGATGATCTGTTACTGTCTCCTATCATCCCCAGATGGGACTGTCCAGTTGCAGGAAGACAACCTGAGGGCTCCCACTGATTCTACATTATGGTGAGCTGTATAATTATTTCCTTATATATTACAATGTAATCATAATAGAAATAAAGGGCACAATCAATGTAATGTGTTTGAATCATCCCCAAACCATCCCCCACCCCACTCCTGGTCTGTGGAAAATTTGTCTTCCAGGAAACTGGTCCCTGGTGCCAAAAACGTTGGGGGGCCACTGCACTAAAGCTTTCCTAGACCATCTAAAGTCAAATGCAAGTTCTGTATTATGGGTTCCAGAGAACTGCAAGGTCTATGGATACTTTACTCTCTAACCTTGTTTCCTACCCTTCTTCTTGCCTCCTCCTGCTGGTAAGAGAAAGAGAGAGAGAGAGAGAGAGAGAGAGAGAGAGAGAGAGAGAGACAGAGAGAGACAGAGAGAGAAAGAAAGAGAGGAAAAAAACCCTGTGGCAGTTTAAACATAGTTTATTCTCAAAGTGTAGGGGTGTGTGACTTAACCCTTGTCTGGCATGGCCTTGGTTCCTATTTAGCATTTGGTATCTTACTGTCATGAAGATCATTTTTTTGGTCTTATGATCCCTGTTTTAACACTAATGCTGGTCAGTTGTTGTGTATAAACCACAAAAGGGAGGGGGGCATAATGAGGCATGTCTGACCTCCCGTCCTGCTGTGGCCAGGAATTCAGTTTTCAAGTTTCTTTTCTGAGATCTCCTTGGCTGAGAAGGGGTCCATTCATGGTTGGAGGGTGTAGAATTTTTTTTTTTCATCTTGTTTCCTACCCTTCTCCCTGCCTCCTCCTGCTGATGCCTTTCTGTTCTTTGAACTTGGCAAATTTGTTTTGCCTCAGGGCTTTGACTGCCTTGTTCCTCTTTCAGGAATGTTCCCTCCCCAGATCTTCATGCCCCGATTCACTGTACCTTCTCTGATGTTCTCTCTTGACTGTAACACTGTTCCCTTCTACCACATGGCTTTTTCTCATTATCCTTTTATTTTTCTTTTCTTTTCCTTTTTTTTGAGACAAAGTCTTGCTCTGTCACTCGGGCAGTGCAGTGGCCCAATCTCGGCTCACTGCAACCTCTGCCTCTTGGGTTCAAGCGATTCTCCTGCCTCAGTCTTTCGAGTAGCTGGGATTACAGGCATGTGCCACCACACCTGGCTAATTTTTGTATTTTTGGTAAAGATAGGGTTTCACTATGTTGGCCAGGCTGGTCTTAAACTCCTGACCTCAGGTGATCTGCCCACCTTGGCCTCCCAAAGTGCTGCGATTACAGGCGTGAGCCACTGCACCTGGCCTTTTATGTTTCTTTACAGCAAGAATTTGCTTGCTTCCTCCACTGGAATGTAAGTTCCATGGAGGCAGCTCTTTTAGCTTTCTTGTTCATCACTGCATCCACTAAGCCAGGAAGGGCCCATACATCTTGAAGATACAATTAAGAACGAATGAATGAATACATTATTGTGAATCAATGGACTTTCTTTTGGTCCATGAATCCTGCTTCATTTGTACAGAAGATATAAAGTAAAGCAAAATGTTAATAGCTTTCAGTTTAATTAAACGGTTAAGAAGAAATGGGCTGGCATGGGGGTTTCTTTTTGTTTCTTAAGACTTGGTAGCTGGGTGCAGTGGCTCACACCCATAATCCCAGCACTTTGGGAGGTTGAGGCTGGTGGATCATTGAGCCCAGGAGTTTGAGACCAGCCTGAGCAACATGGTGACACCCCATCTCTACCAAAAATACAAAAATTTGCCAGGGTTGGTGGCAGGTGCCTGTAATCCCAGCTACTTGGGAGGCTGAGGCAGGAAGATTGCTTGAACTCAGGAGGTGGAGGTTGCAGTGAGTCAAGATCACGCCACTGCATTCCAGCCTGGGTGACAGAGTGAGATCCTGTCTCAATAAAATAAATAAATAAGTAAATAAGTAAATAAATAAAGGTTTCCAGTTTTCAGATGATCTTAAGGTTAAAATTCAAGGAGAGTGGACGCATTTTTTCTCAAAACAAAAGGGACTAGAAAAAGCTCTGAGAAGGTGAGATTGTTGACACAGTCATCTTGAAACCATAGTAATTTAAATTTTAATAAATCATGTTGAAATCTCAGAAGCATGACATGGGAAGGAAACTAACATTTTTCTTTCTTTTTTTAAGTTAGCAGTTACTGTATCCCACGTAATGTGCTTTAACATGTGTGCTCAGCTCATTTTTATGACAGCCTTCTAGGACAGCTATTGTTAGCCTTTTAGGGACAAGGAAGTTGAGAATGAGAAAACGTACGTGATTGCCATAAGTCACAGTGAAGAGCAGAAGGGAGATTCAAACCCGGTTTGACTCACTCCCAAGCCCATATTCTTTATATTTCCTTAGACTCCCTCCCATGGGGAAAACTAGGGTGAGACTCTCACAGGTATATTTGAATTATTTTTATGGGCTATCAAAATTTCAATTTAAAAATGAAATGGAATGTTTGCCTCTGAAAATACCACAGCAGGAATCTCTAACCCAAGAGATGGAATTGTCTGATGAACCATGAACTGGAGAAAGAAGAAGAGTTGATTCATTTTGAAAAATATTGCCTGCCAACTACATTAGTGGAGTGGCCACCCCACGCAGGGCACAGAGCTATGCAATGCAGGTTACATATAAAAAGCTTCTGCTCTGAATGATTTCTGATAACGTCAGGCTTCCACATGAGGTTTACAAGGTCGGTTCACTACACGCCAGCTCTGTGCTGGTACATGGTATCCCCATTTAACATACAAAGGTATGTGACGTGGTCAAGGTTACCAGCGGGTGTGTTACAGAGACGTGACTGAAAGCCAGGCCCATCTGCTCCAGTCGACATCTTTATTCAGTTGGATATATCCCCTCCTACCTTCTTGAGAGATACAGAACAGAAGTGAAACAAGTGGGAATAAAAACCATTGAAAATAACACCACTTACTCTCCAGTCAGATGAGAGCTGAGAGAGTTCCAGTAGAGGGTGAAATCCATGGCAGACAGTCGTAATACATAACATGCTCTTGATTCAGAGAAATGACTAATTCATTCTGCCTTTTTAAATGTTATTCCAAATTGGCAACATTTTATTATACTATCTCCCTCCCCTACTTTTTTTTGAGACAGAGTGTCCCTCTATTACCCAGGCTGGAGTGCAGTGGCGTGATCACGGCTCACTGCAGAGTTGACCACTTGGGCTCAAGTGGTTCTCCCACGTCAGTTTCCCAGGTAGCTGGGACCACAGGTGCATGCCATCATGCCTGGATAATATTTATATTTTTAGTAGAGAGAGCTTTTGCCATGTTGCCCAGCTCTAACTCCTGGGCTCAGGTGACCTGCCCACCTCGGCCTCCCAGTGCTGGGATTACAGGTATTAGCCATTGCACCTGGCTTTATATTATCTTATTATATGGAATTTATAGTAGTCAGTTCAGATTAGAGTATAGGGAGGTAACAAATAGTCTCAAATTGTAATGGAGTTTTTTTTTTTTTTTTTTCACTTACACTCTTTGTCCAGCATGGGTTGGTGGGGGCTCTGCTTCATGTCATCATTTGTCCTTACCGGGATTTAGGCTGTGACAGAGGAAATAGAGAGCACTGGAGGGTCTAACACTTCACTTCTACCTCAACCCATGGGCTATTACTAACTCTTGGGTCCCCATCCAAGTGCAAGGGCAGTAAGAAGTACAGAGATTTAGAAATAGTCCATGAGTGAAATGAATGACCATAACAGGCCTGGAGTTAGGGCAAAGGTTTCATGAGGTATAATTACCTTTCTTGAATCTAATACCTCCATTATGGTTATATTTTAGAAATTTTACTTACGGAGGCCAGGCGTGGTGGCTCATGCCTGTAGTCCTGGCACTTTGAGAGACTGAGGTGGGTGGATCACGAGGTCAGGAGTTCAAGACCAGCCTGGCCAAGATGGTGAAACCTTGTCTCTACTAAAAATACAAAAAAATTAGCTGGGCATGGTGGCAGACACCTATAATCACAGATACTCAGGAGGCTGAGGCAGATAATTGCTAGAACCTGAGAGACAGAGGTTGCAGTAAGCCGAGATTGCATCACTGCACTCCAGCCTGGGCAATAGAGCAAGACCCCCCCATCTCAAAAAAAAAAAAAAAAAAAAAAGAAAAAAGGAAAGTAATTTAGGATAAAATTCAAGTTGAATGTGTGATGACTGTTTTTAATCTTTAAAAATTACTTTGTTTTTCATTTATCATTTAAAAGTGATTTAATACAATTATTTTGCTTTTCTTGGATTCTAATCTGTAAAAATGTACCTGTTCTTTACCTGTCTTTAGAGAGTAAGCCATGTGGATGATAAGTCTGCCAGTGAGCAAGATGATCTAATTGTCCTCGGCCAATTAAAAAAATCACCCATTAAAAACTTTGGATTGGCCAGGCACAGTTGCTCATGCCTGTAATCCTAGCACTTTGGGAGGCTGAGGCAGGAGAATTGTTTAAGGCCAGGAGTTTGAGACCAGACTGGGCAAAAAGTGAGACCCCATTTCTATAAAAAGAATTTAAAATGAGCTGGGTGTAGTGGTTTGCACCTGTAGTCCCAGCTGCTGTGGAAGCTGAGGCAGGAGAATCGTGTGAGTCTAGGAGTTTGAGGCTGTAGTGAGCTGTGACTGCATCACTGCACTCCAGCCTGTGAACTGCACTCCAGCCTGAGTGACGCAGTGAGACCCTGTCTTAAAAAACAAATAAGCAAACAAACAAACAGCAAAAACAACAACTGAAAAAAGAAAGAAAAAAAAAACCCTTGTATTGTTACCTTTTTTGAACTTCAAGTAAGCCAAGTTAAAGAAAAGACCCCTTCACATGGGAACACTATCATTCTCTGTTATTCTAATTCTGGTTCTCAAAATCAGAATATTTTGGTACTGCCTTTTTAAAATGTAAATATAAATATCTATTTTAAAAATCAGTGCTTGTCACAGACGGTGAACATTACCATTTACATTTTTATGAGTGCTCTTTCTCAAGGTGTCCTCAGATAAAAAGAAAAAGAAAACAAAAACAAACACAAATGCTTTTGAATTCCCTTAGTGCAGTGTTTCCTGGCAAAGTAAAATGCACCTTGAAAAAGTATACAGCTTTTCTCTGACCTGGGGAAACTGGTTTATAGCCAGACAGGGTAGAAAGTCAAAGGCCTTCAAGAAAAAGTGTTTCCTTTTATTGGGAAACAATTTCCGGTAATTACAGGGAGAATAAACATTTTCAACACAAAATTACTGTTCACCTCCTTTAAATTAGAAATGTGCCATATGTGCCAGACGTGGTGGCTCACGCTTGTAATCCCAGCACTTTGGGAGACTGAGGTAGGCGGATCACCTGAGGTCAGAAGTTCGAGACCAGCCTAGCCAACATGGTGAAACGCTGTCTCTACTAAAAACACAAAAATTAGCTGAATGAGGTGGCATGCATCTGTAATCTCAGCTACTCAGGAGGCTGAGGCAGAGAGTTGCTTGAACCAGGGAGGTGGAGATTGCAGTGAGTCAAGATCGCATCACTGCACTTCAGCCTGGGCAACAGAGACTCCATCTCAAAAAAAAAAAAAAAAAAAGGAATGTGCCATATGGCATTTTTAAAGTAGAATTTAACATTATTTATTTATATATCTAGTAAGTAGGTATGTAAATGCTATACACTAATGCTAAAATTCCCAAAATTTGGGAGCTCTTGCAGTAGACAAAGGCTCTAAAATATGGAATTAACTGAGCGGAGGCAAAGAGGATGTCCTGAAAAGGACTTTTCTATCCTGGGTAAAGGCAGATGCCATGAGATTAAAAAAAAACACTGTCCCATAAGTGGGTTTTTAAGTTCACAAATCAGAAATTTCTAATTAATGGGGGAAAAAGCTTAAATCTAGCCATTATTGAACAATAACAACATTGTTACTGATTTGAGATTTCAGCTATTTTATAAGAAAATATATTAAGAATGAAACTGGTGAAATCTTATCTGTGACAGTCTAGAGCTGGGAAATGTAATTTAAAAATACATATATAGTAGTGGGGAGGTGGAGCAAGATGGCTGATTTGAAGCCTGCAGTGATGGTCCCTTCCGTGGGAACACCAAATTGAGTACTATCCACACAAAAAAGCACCTTCATAAGACCTAAAAGTCGGGTGAGAAAAACAGTACCTTTTTCTACCTTTGTTTCACTGAAAGAGACACTGAAGAGAGTTGGAAAGACAGCCTTGAATCGCTGATGCAGCCTTCTTCCTTTCCCCAGTAGTAGCCGTGTGGTGCAGACAGAGAATCCGTGTGCTTGCAGGAGTGAAACTCCGTCTCTAATCTACCTTTTGTCAGTTAAATTTGAAGGACCCAAGTTAGTGAACATAAGAGGGCAAAGGAAAAGTTTTTGCTTCTCCACACTCCTGCATTTCTTTCCTTTTTTAAAGAATTTATTTTACATCTATTATACCACATGGCATGCCATTTAAAACACTGATGTATACCTTGATAAGATAAAGCAAAGACCAAAAAAAAAGTTTATCTTATGAGAAAGAAGATACATCATCACACAGAGTCTTCAAACATCGTTGCACTTTAACTTTCATAATCGGACAGTCATGAAACTATCTGTAGAAGGGTTTAAACAGGCAAATTAAAGAACACGTTTAAGCAGACCTGACTGTCCTAAATTGTTAGGTATGCATTTTGCAAACATTACTTATATCAATGGTAATGGTGGGGCTGGGGAGTGTAGTGCCTTTTCCCACCTGCCTGGTGATGATCGCCACGGGATAGTGGGATGAATGGCTCTTCGCAGGGTCAAGGCTCTTGCACCTACAGATAGAAGCCCATGCCTGTCCCCGTGCTTGGGGACTGGCTTGGTGATTACCTGGGTGTCAGGATTTCTTTCTGCTGGCTTTATGAAAAGTATCCATGAGGCCAAATAGTTTGTATGTGGAATCTTCATACGCTAGCTCACTACTCAGCACTCTCAGAGCCCCAAACAATGTCCAGCTTGTTCCTTTGCAGCAGATTGGAATCTTGCAACAAACTTTAGCTGGCTAGTACTATGATGGACAGGCTTGCTGTAGGGTTGCACCCTTAGAGTAAGTCCCCATCTTAGCTGACGTGATGGTTGCTGCCAGATGGAAATGCACAAATTGCAACTGGGGTTTTAATCGTCTTTGTGCCAAGGCAAAATAAATGAAAAATACAGCTTTATAATAATGGCTACTTTTTGAAGAAAATTTTATATGTGGCAGAATCGCCACAAATACTATGAATCTTCAATAATACTCTAGAGTAAATATTGTTAAACCAATTTGCAGGTGAGAAAACCAAGGTTCAAGCAGCTAAGTACCTTATTTGGGGTCATATAGCCAGTAAGTAGCAGAGCCTGGATTTGAATCCACAGTTGTGTGACACCCGAAGCCTACTTTTTTTTTTTTTCCAGTAGCAGATGCTATCAATGTTAAAGTTTTCAAATTATTGGAAGCCAGTTCGTCTTTAGAACTTGCTGGCCACCTGGCAATATTTGGGACAGCTGCTCACCACCTTTAAATAAATAAAAAGCTGCTGGTCCCTACTCTGGAACAAACCAGATAGAGTTTCCCCTATGTGAAGCAGCTCCTTAGCAAATCTATGCCTGTAAGTTGGAGCAGTGTCCCTTGTGACTTGGGCTCATGATTGGTTTGCTTTCTCTGTCTCTGGCTGTGGCCCAATTTGGGGGAATCTTCTGAATTCCTCTCCATGACCTCTTAAATTCTGTATACTTAACCTGATAACTATCCTCTCATCTGTTTTAGCTTTTGGGGGATGCCACCTTCTCTGGGGTGCTGATGAGAAAGTCTTCCCCAACAACTGTGAGAGCAGAGATGGACTTATCTTGAAGCTAACGACACTCACATCAGGTCCCCTCAGTGAAGGGCTCTTTCCCAGGGGCACTGTGTTCCTACAGCAGTAGTTTAGTACAATTAGCAAAAGTATGTTTTTTTTTTTTCTTTGAGACAGTCTTGCTCTGTCGCCCAGGCTGGAGTGCAGTGGTGCAATCTCGGCTCACTGCAACCCTGACTTCTGGGTTCAAGCAATTCTCCTGCCTCAGCCTCCCTAGTAGCTGGGATTACAGGCATCTGCCACCATGCCTGGCAAATTTTTGTATTTTTAGTAGAGATGAGATTTCACCATGTTGACCAGGCTAGCCTTGAGTTCCTGATCTTGTGATCCACCCACCTGGGCCTCCCAAAGTGCTGGGATTATAGGCATGAGCCACTGCGCCTTCCCAGAAAGTATGATTATTTTAGCTATGCCTGGTTAGGACCACTGTGTCTTCCCCTTTGACTTCTGCTCGTCTTATTTCTCCTTCAGTTAGGTGGCGTTGAAGTGGCCACAGGCACCTCGATATGTGGCTAAGGGGAAGTCAAGTTGTGGGTATATATTTTGTGAGGGTTTAGTGCGACATGTTCCTGTGGTTCAGAGTCACTCTCTAGATAACTTGCGGCTGGCTTTCCCATGTAGAAATGGGTTTCAGCAGTATCCTACTGCACACTGTGGCAACTTGACTGGAATGGTGAATGGTCGCCTGGAGTCAGAGGTGGAACTGTGATGTGAACCTTTCTTAGGGTACTGACCCTGGGAGGAAGTAGGAAATGGAGGAGGAACAAGTAGAGCTAGAAACTAGTTTGGGAGGCTAGGTGCGGTGGCTCACGCCTGTAATTCCAGCATTTGGGAGGCTGAGACAGTCAGATCACTTGAGCCTGGGAGTTTAAGACCAGCCTGGGCAACATGGCAAAACCCTGTTTCTATAAAAAACCAAATCAAAAACAAAAACTGGTCAAGCATGGTGGCACACGCCTATAGTCCCAGTCTATACTCAAGAGGCTGAGGTGGAAGGATTAATTGAGCCTGGAAGGTTGAGGCTGCAGTGAGTTGTGATTGTGCTACTGCACTCCAGACTGAATGAGAGTAAGACCCTGCCTCAAAAAAAAAAAAAAAAAAAAAAAAAAAAAAAAAATCCAAACCAAACAAGATAGTCTGTGGAAAATATTATAGTGGAGGGCCAGTCAGTTAATAAACAAATTATATCTTTTTCTTTGCCTTTTCTGGCACTTAAGGTATTTATTAGTTTTAAAAGATGTGTTATTTGTTGTGAATTTTTTTCTCACTGAGTATTTACTTTTGTGCTACATTTTGCATTCATGACTTTGTATTTTTTTTTCTGCTTAAGTTGCTTCCTGAATACAGCTGCTTCAATGACTCCTCCCAAACATGAATTTCATGAGCACCATGAAATGCCCACAATAAGGCAGCCCATTACAAACACACATTCTTCATCTGTGCAGATCTTTTCAAAGCTCTTTTAAAAAGAGATGGGGTATTGCCCTGCTGCCTAGGCTGGACTACAGTGGCACAATCATAGCTCACTGCAGCCTTGAATTCCTGGCCTCAAGAAATCCTCCCACCCTACCTCTTGAGTAGTTGGGACTGCAGGTGCATGCCACCACGTGCCACTAATTTGTGCAAATGTAACCAAATTGTATGTTAGGTAAGAAGACGGAAACTAAAAGTTCATTTTAATTATTTAGATCTGATCTTCAAGTTTTATAAATTTAGGACTCTGGCCAAGTGGAAGTTGACATCTCTTCATGAGGTTAGAGGGATCAGGGTAGGGAGGCAGGTGGCACAGGGAGGCTTTCACACTTTATTGCTTGTCCCAGCCAGGGAAAAGGGAACTAGATTCAAGGAGATGGGGGCAGGGAGAGACAGCAGGGACCCTCCTTTAATTGACTGTCTATTTTTTTTTTATAAGAACACAGGATATTCTCTTTAAAGAAGCTAATGTTAAGAGTGTAACTAAAAATATTGACAATGATTAATTCTGGGAGATAAAATTAAAAGTGATTTCCCATTTTTTCTCTTTTTATATACTATATAATTTCTGACTTTTCTGTAAATATCCTGTATTAGCAATAAAAAAGAAGCACCTGAACAACCCTTTCCTCACTGTATCCAAGAATCCTGTGTGTGTGCATGTGTGTATATGTGCATGCGTGTATAATGTGTTTGTATGTGTGCATGTGTGTATAATGTGCATGTGTGTATGTGTTTGTGTGCATGTGGGTATAATGTGCATGTGTGTATGTTTGTATGTGTGCATGTATGTATAATGTGTGTGTGTGTTTGTATGTGTACAAGTGTGTATAATGTGCGTGTGTATGCATGTGTGTATAATGCGTTTGTATGTGTGCATGTGTGTATAATGTGTTTGTATATGTGCATGTGTGTATAATGTACGTGTGTGTGTGCATGTGTGTATGGGGCAGCTATTATACTGGGGAGATCACTTTTCTTTCTTCTGTTCTCTTGTTTCTTTCCTTTCTCCCTCTTTTCCTTTTGCCCTTAGCACAAATGTGTAAAGGCTTATTAGTGTCTTAAAAAATCTTCAGAAACTACGAAGAATGCTTTATTTGATACTATTAAAATTATGTAAAAAAAAAAAGTTTCACCAATAAACCTCCAATAGAAATGCAGAAACAAAATGTGCAAGATACACATTTTTAATTTGAAAAAAATGTAAGATAGAAAGCACTTTTCTTTGCCTTTTATTTTGTGTGTGTATGATATATATATATATATATACATATATATATATGAAATTCATGACCAAATTATCAATTAGTTGTTGAGAACTGAAGAACACTAAGGCAGAAGTTAGGATTTCATTATGTGTCTGTATTATTGTCATTCAAAACACAAAATTGCTGAGTTTTAGTATTGTGGGGAAAATCTATTGTCTGTGACAAGTCCCTTTACCTGGCCTATACTTACATGAAAGTCCAGGAAACACAGTTTATTGCTTTTAAGGAAGAGCTTATCCTTCCCCTCACAAATGATTTGTGGTGTCTTCAGCTTGTTGGACCCATTCTGGGCACAACATGGAAGATGAGCAGATATATAATGTATAGACATTCATTAGTCCTTTTAAGAGAGGAATATTTGGAGTAAAAAATAGAATAATTTATTTAAGATATAAATTCCACTTACATTATAGCTAAAGGCTGCTATAGAGCCCATATCTAAGGTTTTTCTCTATTTACGCAAATCCTTAGCCCAGGTCACCCCAGGCTTTCTCCTGTCCTTGTTCGCTGCCTCGGGACATTCTCATTGCTAAGTCCTGAGAGCACTTTCACTGAATGCCTCATTAACACTTCCTGGCTTCTCATTAGCAAAGTTAGTGTCTCCTCCTGGTTTCTTAAAAATCTCTTGGTCAGTCCTGTAACTGCACACTGAAGACATTCAGACAGTGTTGTTTTGAAAGTGCATTTTATAGACACTGCCCTTTAAACCAACACTTCCCCCTTCCTCCCCTCCTCTCCCGTTTTCCTCTCCCTGCACTCAACCAGCCCTACATCTCCATCTGTTTTGAATCCTTCTAATGTCCTTTCTCTGGGCACAGGAACCCAGACACTCTGCATTCTGATTTTTTTTAAAGGGAAGCAAATCAGTTTGCAACAAGACCAAATACAGATTCAAGGAAACTGAACCATCAAGTGAAATTAGCCTGTCAATCTTATATTTTTATGCATTCTTTGAGTATTAGTGGGTAAAGAGGAATGCCATAATAAACTATCATTTCAATCCAACTCTGAGCAACCGTCAGCTTGAAGGGCTTGGGTTATTGTGAGCACTCTGATACTAATTCATTCCGTTCCTTTTGTCATGGTGGTCTGGTTACGTTTGTAGCTGCTACTCTGTAGCTCTGCACCATGAAGAATCACTAAGAACTTAATGAGCTGTATTTTCTCCAAAGTCATAGACTTTGTCAACACAATGCTAAACATTGTGACAATTTTTGACTGAATCGAGTTAACTGACTGAATGTTTTGAAGTATTGACACAGCAGCTAAAAGAGTGAGAACGATAGTCAAGCCAGCTATTTGGTATGATGAAAAGTGGCAAGTATTTCAAAAATAAAACTAGAGTAGAAACACAAGAAGCCAGTGGAAGTTGCAAGTGGCCACAGGGCCTCTGGAAAGCACTCGCCAAAGGACCGGGCTTGGGAGGCAGGTGTGGTAACAAAAATCCAAAGACATCGCTGGTCACTCAACAAGCTAAGCAAAGCTGAAGGACCGAGAAGTTCCACCCCTTTTACTGAAGCTTCCTTAATTTACTTTCTTAATAGAAAATGAGAAGTTTTGTGAACTCTTGAGAAATGACGAGAGATGGTTTATTCCTTCCACCCTTTCAGCCACTGCCTGACTTTCCTTCCTTCCTCCCATCACTCTGAGGAGGGGTGGGCGCTGTCCAGAGATTAGTGCTGGGTGTTTGAAATCTTAGGAAGGAAAGTTGGGGCCAAGACTGCACTAATTAGGAAACCTTTGTCAGTTTAATTTTCAGTGAATTTCCTGAAAGATTGTACATGTACACAAAATCTTTTTAATCTTTCAGGAAATTCATATAAATTTACAAGTTGTTATATATGCATATCGTATATAACATAATAAATCATATATTTGTATTATCTCTGTATATGTTATACATATATTGTACACAGTATTATATATAGTGAATATAGTGTTATTCAGATGTAGAGATAATATTGTATATATACTATATCTAACATATATTATATGTATACTGTATAATAGATGTATAATATGTAATAATATATGCATAACATTTATGTATGTACATATATATGAAGAGAGAGAGAGAATTGAGTAATTTAAGCCCCTGAAATAGATTTACTAGCATTACGCAAGAGCAAACACATTTGATAGTAACTTGGTAGGTCATTTATGAAACGTTCCTGACCTAAGCATGAGTGAGAAATTCTGTGCTTCTCCAATTACCATTGGAGAATGAATAAAGCCATGGCAACAGATCCCTTTCCATCATCACAATAACTGCTGGTTTGAGGATCCTTCTCTGACAAAAAGATCTCCCTTGGCAATGGCCAACTTCGTTGACACAACAAACATTTGTCACAACAAAATGTTACCTTTACAAAAGGACTCAGACGGGTTTTTGAAGTTGATGTAACTGCGTTTGGCATCTCTGTTCAAGGGGAGATGGCAGCTATCTGGCTTTCCTCATCAGGGAAGCAAGACCTTTAAAGGGGCCAGTCTTTTCTCCAGTTAACTGGAGAAAGGGTTTTGACTGTATACATTAGCTAACTCAGGAGAAAAAAACCTTAGCGTTTTGTTTTGTTTTTCTTTTGAGATAGAGTCTCACTCTGTTGCCCAGATTGAAGTTTAGTGGCAAGGTCACGGCTCACTGAAGCCTCGACCACCTGAGTTCAAGCGATCCTCCCACCTCAGCCTCCCTAGCAGGTGTGCACCGCCATACTTGGCTAATTTTTCTTATTTTTTTGTAGAAACTGAGTCTTCCTATATTGCCCAGGCTGGTCTCAAACTCCTGACTTCAAGTGATCCTCCTGCCTCAGCTTCCCAAAGTGCTGGGATTACAGGCCTGAGCTGCTGCAACCGGCCAATAACCATTTTTTATTGTTTTCTGTGCCAGGACTTTCCTTCCCTACATAGCATTGATATGGATGATCAAATCAAGACTTAGTCTATCTCCTCTTTCTGCGAGTGGCCTTTATTCCCACTGAATCTGTGACATGTTGCTCATGTCAAAGAAAACCCGACTCAGCATATGGATCATGGTTTCCTTTTTTTGGGTCATAATATTTTACAATGTTTCCAAAGAACCTAGAGGGCATGCATGAAACAATAATCTTAGCAACCCAGCTAAGATTAACTCCTGCTGGCTAGGATAGCTATAAATATAAAGCTACAGGATTTTTAAAGACCTACAGTAGCTCATACGTAGCATGTACATTTATAAGATTATTGAGTTGGAAGATAATGACAGTCACATGTTGAGAATAGAATATGACATCTTAACATATATTCCTCCTCTCTGTGAGTCTCAGGAGTCCAGTTACTGAAACTTAAAAGTGCAGCATTTTAGTGCGTGACTCCAGAACCAGTGTGAATAAGTAATAGAAAAAATTTAAATCTATTTACAGGCCTTACAAGATACATAGAATGATATGGAAAAAGTGTACATGTTCCTACTTAAAAATGCCTGCAATGTTATATTGCCCAATGTTAATTTTATTTCTGAATCTTTATATAATGAGATGAATGTCAAATCCATTAGAAGTACATGGATTAGACTGGACGATCTGGTTTGATTAGTTAGGATGTTTTTCTTTCTTTGCTCCTTTTCCTTGAGATGGAATTTCGCTTTGTCACCCAGGCTGGAGTGCCGAGGTGCAGTTTCTGTTCACTGCAACTTTCGCTGCCCGGATTCAAGTGGTTCGCCTGCTTCAGCCTCCCTAGTAGCTGGGATTGCAGGTGCCTGCCACCACACCTGCTAATTTCTTTTGTATTTTTAGTAGAGACGAGGTTTCACTACGTTGGCCAAGCTGGTCTCAAACTCCTGACCTCACGTGATCCACCTGCCTTGGCTTCCCAAAGTGCTGGGATTAGAGGTGTGAGCTACCACGCCCGGCCCAGGATGTCTTCCCGAGAGGAACAGAAACCCCGATTCAAAGGATCTTAAATGATAAGAACGTTTTGTAGCTCATGGGACTAGAGGTATTGAGCAACTGTGGCTTTAGGGTCAGCTTAACCTGATGGGTCTGGTTTTGGGGAATATCTACCAACTGTACCCTCTTTTTTTGGTCTTGGTTTAATTCTAAGGTTGCTTCCCTCTTCCTGACAAAGAAGCATGATACCAGCTCCTGGATACACAGGGGTAATTGTGGAGTGCAAGGAAAGACAGTGTCAGCCTGGATGGCCTGGCCCAGCAGGGCAGCAGTCTCTTCTGGACCCAGGCACTGATGATCTTTCTGTTTCTCCATCTTTGACCTGTAGGGCTCTGTTCTCATGCTTGTTACCTCATGGTCTCAAAATGGCTGCTGGGCCTCCAGGAATCACAACTCTGTTTTTTTTTTTTTTTTTTTAAGTGAAGTCTGCCTAATTGTATCAGGAGACAGGAGAAACTTCCTGGAAGACATACCCTGTAGACTTCTGCTTATGTGCTATTGGCACGTGTTGGGTCCTGTGGTCACTGGGACATATATTTCCAGCTGTCTATCTGAATTCCATTTTCCTCTCTTTCTTTTCAACAGAATCTTGACTTTTTTCAGAGAGGCAATGTGTCCATGAAAAAACACACATCTCTTGAGGCTAGATTTTCCAGATTTAGCAAAAACAAACAAAAAACAGGATACCTAGCATGGGACATACATACTTATATTAAAAATTTTTTGTTGTTTATCTGAAATTAAAATTTAACTGAATGTCCTGTGTTTTGTCTGGCAGCCCTTCCCCAGGTTTTCTTAAGGCAGCATAGCCTTGAAAGAGACTGTCCTGTGAGAAGGGGCCTCCAGAAAACTCTTTTACAAAAGTGATCAAACTTGTCAGACACATCCTTTTGTCATTTGTACTCTGCTCTTTGACCTTTCTCCTGCCTGGAATTTGGGCAGAATACCTGGCATCATCTTGCAACTGGGAGATAGAATTCATACTTTAAGGATTGCAGAGAAAGAAGGGAGGAGAAGCCAGATTCCTTAAACATCTTGGAGTTACCTACTCCCACATTCCTTGCTGTATAAAAACAAACAAAGGACACCCTTATTGGGCCTAGTTGCCATAGTTCAGTTCCTATCACATGCTACCAAGAACAGTGTTGACTGATTAGCGACTCCTTGCTGGAAGGATGAGGTAGAGACTGGCTGGTTGTTCACCAAACTGTTCTGTTTTCTTCTTCCTTGCCATGCTGCTGGACTACATTTCCCCAGGCCCTGGCAGTTAAGTGGGGTTGTAGGGCTGAGTTCCAGTCAATGGAACATGAGTTGTAAGGAACATATGTGACTTCCAGGCCTGCTCCTTGCTCCTGCTTTCCCTACCTGCAGCAAGAACAGGGGCCATAGGGAATAGTGGAGATATTGGAGGAAAGCAACTTGGGTTCGTGGTGACTTCTGGGAGTAGACCCCTCCCATCTCATGCTGACCCTCATTGTACTGTAATATGAGCAAGAAATAAACTTCCCTATGTCAAGCCACTGAAACTGTTTCTATAAACTTTGTAAAATTAATTAGGGAAGAAGGGAGGGAGAGAAACAAAAATAAACCATGTTTGTAGCATACTCAGCATTAATCATGAGGCCAACCTGCTCTCTGACCTCTTCCTCATAGTCTCTTGGTACCTATTGCCTTGGAATCACATAGACCCTGTTATAAGATTATAGTTCTCCTTAACTGCCTGATAGACAACAACTTGAACATTATGAGACATTAACTTTTCCCTCTGAGATACTCTTTCAGGTCCTGCATACTAATGAAACTATTGACATTAGCTGGTCTGAAGGACCCCCAGGAGCTGAGTCACCAAAGAATGTAATTTCCATGTTCTGATGATTTCATCCCTCTTACCTTTACCAATCAACAACCGCAATTTTCTAGCCCTTCATCCTCCACAATCTTCTTAAAACCCACAGTCTAGAACTTCTCAGGGAAATGGATTTCAGGGTTTCTTTTCATTTCCTCACTTGGCACCCTATGATCATTAAACTCTTTCTCTACTGCAAACTCTGTTGTCTCAGTGTATTTGGTATGTTTCTGTGCAGTGGGCATATGAACCTGTTGGTCCTGTGATACCACAGAGATGTTGGGTTCTTTGGGATCAACTAAGTCAACAATATCTGTCATAAGAGAGACTGCTTCAGGCCTAGGTTCCAATTAAGAATCCTGTGATTCACCCCATTGGACCCTGTATCTTCTGTCCCCTTTTTAGTGAATGATTTCTAGAACCTAGAGATGCTCCATAGATATAGCTAGTCTGTGGCTTGACACAAGGGAATTTTATTTCTTGCTCATATTACAATACAGTGAGGATCTGCATGAGATGGGAGGGGTCTACTCCCAGAAGTAGAGGCTACTTTTCCAGTCCTAGGACCTTAGGCTGAGAGATGTAACCAGTCTGAAGAGGGAGCCAGGGAAAGAATTACCCTGGCTTTACTCTTCCTCTACTCCATGATCTCCTGCAGGGGCTTCTGTTGGTCAAACTCAACTGGAAGTCCAAGGTCATGAGAGCCCATGATGTAGTCCAGCTAGGTCAGGCTCCCAGGGAGCACATATTGACTGTGCACAGTCAATATGAAAACTAAATCTGGTTTCTGTTAGGGTGTTGGAAAGAGGACAGTGATGCCATCTTTATAGAGTTAATAAGAATTCTGGACAGAAATATTGTTATAATTAAGCATTAATCAGGCTGCACTTTGACCCACATCCTTATGACTGAAAGTCACGTAGTACTAAATATAGACCATTCATGTCCCCATTATTTCTATAGATAGGATGTCTGATATTAGAATTATATGGCTTTTGGCCAGGTGTGGTGGCTCATGCCTGTAATCCCAGCACATTGGGAGGCCAAAGTGGGTGAATCACCTGAGACTAGTCTAGCCAACATGGTAAAACCTCATCTCTACTAAAAATATAAAAATTAGCCAGACATTGTAGTGGGCACTTGTAATCCCAGCTACTCAGGAGGCTGAGGCAGGAGAATTGGTTGAACGTAGGAGGCAGAGGTTGCAGTGTGCTGAGATCGCACTACTGCACTCTAGCCTGGGCTATAGAGCAAGCCTCCATCTCAAAAAAGAAGAAGAAGAAAAAAAGAATCATATGGCTTTTGCTTAAGATAGATAAGATCCCCAACACTGGAATTGTAAGGCTTTTATTTAAGAATTACTTAATATGTTTTTCTGATCTTGAATTCCAGTGAAACAGCTGATGCCAACCAGCTGGAAGTCCCCATAGAGGAATGGGATTGGCATGAAAATACAGCTTCTTTATCTCCCTGTCCCATGACTTCATTCTGTACTCTTCTACCAGTCAATGATCTCTATACTTCAGCCCACTCCAAAACTCTCAAAAACCCTAGCCTCAAACTCCTTGGGGAGATGGATTTCAGGTTTCCTGCTGTCTCCTCATTCACTGGCCCTGCTATTAAACTTTTTTCTCTGCTGCAACCCAGTGTCTAGGTATATTGACTTGCCATCAGCAAAGGGCAGGCAATGAACCTGTTATAGTAAGGGAGAGTGAGGGGCAGTTCATATTCCCCTGGTTAGATCTCAGCCCCTGGGGGCTAAATTCATGGCTAACTTATTTTTGAGTCAGAAATATTTTGGTCATGTGACAAGTATGTAAAAAGAATGACTTCTGAATTTTCACTAGCACATGATAAATTCCAAGTTCTGTAAGATGTCGAGTAACTTATTTATGAACGCATTAAAGTTGCCAGTAAAACAGAACTTAATTTAGTAGTATTTAATTTACATACTTGCTTTAATTCTTCTGCCAGAGCTCTTACTTAATTCTGTCTCCTTAGGATTTAAAAGTGTTCCTGCTAACAAGTTATGATATTAGCAATATCCATTGCTTTGTTAATATTTTATATAATTCAGTGATCATTTTATTGGCCGGGACTTTTTGGTCTCTTGTAATTGGCTTTATTCCAGGACATCTTGATGAAGCTGATGCTGAAGATAATCTTGGGTTTGTACTTTTAGTACTGAGTGAATTCCCATATTAATTGACACTTGATGACTAATGGTTCATGCATAATCTTAACATTATTTTTAAGCCTGCTGATATTAATCATAGCAGTCCTACTAATGCATTGTGAAATTATATGCTAAATTGTTTTGAAGATTATCATATATCTTCTTCTATGGAAGCTTTCCTTAACTGTATGTTTATGAAATGTTCAGTGACAATCACACTTTCCTACCTATCCCTATGAGGGAGGTAGAATAGGTATTATTATGTAAGAATTTGGTTACTAATACTTATTATAGAGCAATCATATATATACCTAAATATAAGGTGAAAATAAAAATCAACTTTGTTCTACTACCCAAATTTAGCTTTAATTAATAGGTTGGTACAAAAGTAATTGTTTTATTCCATAACATATGGGTATATATTCTCTCAGAATTTTCTCCAAGATTTATTAAATTTTCTTCTAACAAAAATGGAATCTATACTGTTTGGCAATTTGTTTTTTTGCTCATGAAAAAAATCATGAGCATTTTTTTCATATTAAAAAATATACTTCTTGTTGGGCATGATGACTCATGCCTGTAGTTCCAGAATTTTGGGAGGCTGAGGTGGGTGGGTCACCTGAGGTTGGGAGTTCGAGACCAGCCTGACCAACATGGAGAAACCCCGTTTCTACTAAAAATACAAAATTAGCTGGGCATGGTGGTGCATGTCTGTAATCCCAGCTGCTTGGGAGGCTGAGGCAGGAAAATTGCTTGAACTTGGGAGGTGGAGGTTGTAGGAAGCTGAGATCGTGCCATTGCATTCCAGCATGGGCAGTAAGAGTGAAACTCCATCTCAAATACATATATATATATTTCTGCAATGTCACTTTTAAGAGCTGCAAAGTATTCCACTAAAAATATATTATAATTTATTTAAATAGTCTCTTGATTTGGGGATATTTGATTTTCTTTTTTTTGATATTATATGCATTGCCCAAAATTTCATTATGTATTCATCACAATACACATTAATTCAGCTCTTGTTCCAATTATTTTAGGACAAATTAGCTAGAAATAAAACTGCTGGACCACATAGTAAACAAAATGTTAAGGCTTTTGATACATATTTGGGGCAGATATTATAATCTTATTTTGTAAAAAATATCCCTTCAGGGTCATCTACCAATTTTCCTTGTTTCAGTCATGAATTAGACACCTTTGTTGTTGTAATATTGGATTGGAAGATGCAGGTGACTCTGATAAATTCTTGTTTTCATGCCTAGATTCAACTTGGAGTGCACAGTGAGCACTGTTAGTTGCAAACAACAGAAATGGACTCTGACTGATTGAAGCAGGAAAGTAGTTTATGAGATGGTAGCTTTGAGTTCTTGGAGGGCAGGACCCTGGTGCAAGGCTAGGCAGTCAGAAAAAAAGGATGAAAATGATGCAGCAGAAAAAACCATGTCTGCTGCCACAGAACTTGAAATGTCATGGTTTCATGATGGGGGCTGCAACGGGCTCTGTCAATGCCCCACCTGCGTCGCTTGGCACCCACTACTCCTTCCTCAGTCACCTGTGATTCTGAAAGTACCAGGGACTCTCTCCTCAGGGCTGCCTCTGACAGTGTTCTGCCCACCCCAGGTGGGGCAGGCTGGATGTCATGAAGTGATGATACCCTCAGGACAAAAGAGAATCGGAGTTTGTTTTGCTCTGCTAGGACAGAATCCCACAGCCTGAAAGGCTTAAACAATGGAAATCTATTTTCTCACAATTCTGGAGGCAGGAAGTCCAACATCAAAGTTCTGGCCTGTATAGTTTCTGGTGAGGGCTCTCTCCCTGGCTTGCAGACAACTGCCTTCTTGCTGTGTTCTCATAAGTTCTGTCTTCATGTGTGCATGGAAAGAGAGATTTTGGGAGAGAGAGAGAAAGCTCTCTACTGTCTCTTCTTATAAGGATATTAATCCTATCAGATCAGGGACTCACCCTGATGACCTCATTTAATTTTAATTTAACTACTTTCTTACTACAAATTCAGTGACACAGGGGGGTTAGAGCTCCCATGTATGAATTTTGAGGGGACAATGTGTTCAGTCCATAGCAGAAGATAAGCAGTTTGGATTTTCCCACCCACAGTGGGGGTAACTAATTCTGAGGCTTGTTCTAAGCCATCTCCCAGAGGACCTCAGTAGGACTGCAGCTCAGGGGCTCATAGGGATTACCTGCTCATTAAAGTTCTCTACTGGCATTTTTCTGTTTCCTGACTTTTCTTTTCTTTCTTTCTTTCTTTTTTTTTGAGACGGAGTTTTGCTCTTGTTCCCCAGGCTGGAGTGCAATGGCGCCATCTCGGCTCACTGCAACCTCTGCCTCCTGGGTTCAAGCAATTCTCTGGCCTCAGCCTCCCGAGTAGCTGGGACTACAGGTGCGCGCCACCATGCCCAGCTAAATTTTGTATTTTTAGTAGAGACGGGGTTTCACCATGTTGACCAGGATCGTCTCGATCTCTTGACCTCATGATCCACCTGCCTCGGCCTCCCAAAGTGCTGGGATTATAGGCATGAGCCACCATGCCCTGCCCTCTTTCCTGACTTTTCAACCCATGCTTCCTGAGCTCACATCTCCGGTAAAAAAATCTTGTCTTCAAAGCCAAATTTCAGGGTCTGCTTCTTGGGGAATCTGACTGGGTAGATAGGCTTATTCCAATGGACTTATTCCTGAAACAAGGCTCCTGTTGACATCAGAGAAGGAGCACATTCCACTGACTCTGCTGCTTTTCCTGTGGGTCAGGTCTGGGGAAGGCGGGCAATATTACCTGCCCGTACAGTGGCTGCAAGGGGGCCTAGAAAAGCAAGTCTGGCACAGTCATCTGAGTTCAGACCCATCAGGCAGGAAGGTCATCAAATGCAGTAAGGAGCTTTAGATACTACGCAGTCCAAAAGAGCAATGAATGTCCTTTTCAAGGGGCCATCTGTGTGTTTTTGCTGGATTACGCCGTTTTCCCATTACAGAAACAGGTTGCATTCAGACTTGTTGCAAAAGCCATTGTTAGCATATAAAATATTGCTGTTATTTTCTCCTTTTATTCCTCTTCATCATTCGGCCCCCACTCGTCTATTCCAGTTACAGAGGGAGTAATGAAGCTTTTGCTGCAGTTCCACAAAAATAGAAAATTATCTCCTGGCCACTCTTAGGCTGAAACAGAAATGAAGTGAGAAATTCTACTGCCCGGATTAACACCCACAGGATTTCAGTCCACAAGTTGGAGAACTTTTTTATAAAACCAATTTCTCAGTCTTTTTTACACTAATTTATATAGATGTTTGTGGATCCTCTAGGGAAAATACTTAGCTCAGGAGTTCTAAAATTTTGATGTGGGGGCTTGTGGCCATCTGGGCCTGGGAAATGACTGTACAGAGAGCGTCTTGGGAGAGAGAGATGATTTGGTGGTAATGAGGGAACAGCTTAGTCGTGTTCTATCTCATCAAGAATTCTGCTTGCAAGAGAACAAGCGGCATATTAATAAAGGTTGATTTTTAAAAAGTACCTATACAGTAATAAGTTGATTCAGGAATCTCCAAGGGAACAGAAACTTTATTTCTAAGGACTTTATTCCCCATCTTGCAACGTTGATTTTCCTAAATGACTATGCATATATGCTTTAGAGAAATGCCTTGCCAAACTTACTAACTCTAATACGCCATTCCTAGTCTGTCAGGAATTTTCTGTGGTCTGAGCAGAAATTCTTAGGAAGTTGGATAAACTGCTCCAGGTTTACATTTCTGATGCTACTTAGTATAGAAAATATTTTCAATCGTTTAATATGTATTTTTCAAAGTTCAAAGAAAAATCAGTCTCCATTCTTGAAGCTGGTGAGGAAAAAAGGATAAGAAAGATTAGAAGGTGAATCAACTCTATTCTGTCCAAGCTTCTATCAGCGATTCTGTTAAATGTGTTTCTAGAACGTAGATGGGTCAAGAAATGGGCACAAAGAATGTAATGAAGAACTCCTAGGAATCTTTGTTATGTCACAAAAATAATAATCATGATAAAAGTAGTTTGCATATATAATACTTAAAAAACACAGTGACTACTCATTTTAAAAAATTACCTATCATTTATAAAAAGTGCTGTTCACATCTATTCACATTTAATCTGGATATTAAAAAAAAACCACCCAACTTTGTGGGGTGCATAGGGTGGATCATATTATCTCAATGTGACCTGCATAGATTTTCTCTTACTGCCAACTTTGAGGATTACCTGGTGTCACAACATCAAGATGCAGAGACAGATGTTGCATCCTGATAGTAGATCAGACTACGGTGCCCAGTAGCCAAAGGATGCCAATAGAGGAAGAGAAAGGTTGAAATGCACGGAGCCACAAGCTACTCCATAGAATATTCTTTCAAATCTACATGAAAAAGAAATCTAATAGAGTTTATTTTTCCAAATTTGAGACGAGTCCTAAAAATTTCCTTGACATTACCAATAGCAATTTGTGAAGTTGAAAGAAACTTTTCCGAACCATCCATAATTAAAAAAAAAAAAAAACACTAATTTTGATCAACTGCGCTAGAGGAAAGACAGAGTGACTATGCTAGAGGAAAGACTGAAATGTTGCTAGGAAAGAATATGCAACCAAAACTGGAGGGAAAAAAGTATTATAGAGGCGTGTCAGTTAGTTAATAAGAATACTATTTTAATTTCCAGATTTGGTGATGTTTGCAGTAATGGTGACTTTCTGAAATTTGTTGTAATTTTATCTTTTTAAAAAATAAATATTCAGGTTCATAGCTAACTTTTGTATTTATAATTTTTGTATTCTTTTTCTTAAGGAAGTACTTCAAAATTGTATAAGCTTCAGGACCCGCAAAACCTGGATCCACCCCACTTCCTACCTATGAATATAAATGTGCTAATCATCCTTCATGATAGATTCTGATGCACCCAGGAGAGATTCTTTATATGTTAGGTCTTTGGAATTCTGCCTCTGAAAGCATGCAGATCACACTCTGTTGATCTGGCCACCATGTAAGAAACTACTTTTTTTTCAGTACACGCTTAATAGAGACAGCCCAACACAGGCAAGGAGATGAGACCCATTTTCATGAAGAACTGGAATCTGTATTCTTTTATCCTGAATTAGGCAGATAGTTGAAGTAATAACCACTTCTTGGCACCCTGGCCTTGGCATTGTTCTTACTGTTATGGCAAACAAAATTCTGCCGAAGGAGAGAATTGGTCGGTTGTTAAAAAATCTACTTTTTTTTTTTTTTTTTTGGCAGAGTCTTGCTCTGTCACTCAGGCTGGCGTGATCACAGGTGACTGCAGCCTCCACCTCCTGGATTCAAGCAATGCTCCTTCTTGAGTAGCTAGAACTACAGGTTTGTGCCACCACATCCAGCTATTTATTTATTTTTTTAGATGGGATCTCTCTATGTTGCGCAGGCTGCTCTCAAACTCCTGGGCTCAAGCAATCCTCTCAAAGTGTTGGAATTACAGGCATGAGCCACTGTGCCTGGCCCCCACTTTTTAAATCATCGTCATTACTGTAACTTTAGGTCATCAAAATCCAAAATGACATTCAGCTGGCCTACACTGGTCCAGGGTCAGCCGGCCTCTGCTCTGACTCCAGGATGCTCATGTTCCACCAGGTATTAGGTATTTTGAATACTACCTTGCAACCATCCCTGAAGTTATGGCCATCCTAAAATTGGGGGCTGGGTGCAATGGCTCATGCCTGTAATCCCAGCACTTTGGGAGACCAAGGGGGGGTGGATCATCTGAGGTCAGGAGTTCGAGACCAGCCTGACCGATATGGTAAAACACCCGTCTCCACTGAAAATACAAAATTAGCTGGTCGTGGTGGCGTGCACCTTTAGTTCCAGCTTTTCAGGAGGCTGAGACAGGAGAATTGCTTGAACCCAGGAGGTGGAGGTTGCAGTTAGCTGAGATCGTGCCACTGCACTCCACCCTGGGTGACAGGGCGAGACTCCATCTTAAAAAAAATCTCTTGGGATTGGTCACTTCACAAAACCATTTGGATGAAAACCGTCAATAGATGTAGTCAGCTGTCTTAGGTCAGGTTTCCTCAGAAGCAGACTCTGAAACCTTGAGTCTGAGTAGAAAGCGGGGTTGGAGGTGCGTGATCTTCGGTGCAGCACCTGCAGAGCAGTGAGGGATGCAAGGCTGGCCTGGGCAGAAATGGAAATGCAATTAAGTTTCAGCTGAGACCTCAGCTGATCCCAGGGTGAGTTCTGGAGCTAGGATGGGCCATCCCAGAGTTGTTCGGATTGAGACAAGGAGATGATCTGTGGTCGCCTGCTTTAACCAGCCATGAGATGAGGGCTATCTCAGCGCTGTGCAGAGCCCGTGGTGAACAATCCTTCCCAGCTCCATGTTCACTAAGGCCACATTGCAGCTTGAAATTTGCATTGACGGGAGCCTTGATATCTTGAGAAGCTACAAATCAGGCTTTCTACAACCACCAGCCAGCGGTCAAAAAATTCCTGGGAAACCCCTGGGTGTGAGAGCATTATCTTTGGGAGGGTAGATTTCTCTGGCCAAGAGTGACTTCTGGAGAGGGACTCACCCGTGATCCTTAGCTGCTAATGTCCCCAGCAGCTGGAGAGATGTGTGGCTCATCCTGAAGGATTATGTGGGTGGCCACCCATGCATTGCCTCCTGACAGCACTGTTCCTCCTCAGATCAGTCCAAGCAGTCATTTCTCTGAATAACCCTTGAGCTGTGTTCATGTGCCTACCTGTGACTGTGTACAATCTTGTTTTAGTCAGTTGCCTGATATATACGTTTAAGGGGGTTTCCACTCGAATAGGAAGAATTCAGATATGCCAAATTCAAAGATCCTAATATGCAATTGGTAAAGGCTTTGGGATTTCTCAAGAGGTTTGTGATGGGACTTTTTGTTAAATCTTTCAAGACTCCAAAGAAGGATACAGATTTTTAAAAAATTAGCTATTCCAGTTGGGGTGCAGTGGCTGTGGCTTATAATCCCAGCACTCTGGGAGGCTGAGGTGGGAGTATGGCCTCAGTCCAGGAATTTGAGACCAACATTGGCAATATAGTGAGACCCTCATCTCTAAAAAAACAAATTAAAATTTGGCCAGATGTGGTGGCTCACACCTGTGGTCCCAGCTTCTCAGGAGGTGGGAGGATTGCTTGAGCCTAGGAATTGGAGGCTGCAGTGAGCTGTGATTGCATCACTGCACTCCAGCCTGCTCAACAGAGCAAGACCCTGTTGAACAGGCTGGTGTCCAGTGGTGCAAATAAATAAATAAAATAAAAATAAATTTAAAAAGTAGAATAAAATAAAAAATCAAGAATTAATCACTGTTTTAGCCCCATCTCTGTAAGGCAATTGGGCACCAGTTTAATGGACAGAAAAATATTAGTTTAAAGGCAGGTGGTAAAGTTCCTGAGAGAGAGAACAGCCACTCTCTGGACTGTTCAATAATTAGACAGTTTTGGAGGGAATAATAGGGAAAGGTCTGTCACAGGGCAGGCTCTGGACAGAGGAGGAGCTAAATTACTCTGCATGGGGAAAGTAGCTGGCATTGGTGGCAGTGGGAGGAGAGTGTATGGGAGACTGGGCAAGTAACCTAGCAATGGGGAGGCTCTTTATGGAGAAACAGACAAAGAGGGACTTCTGGAGTAAGAATGGCCAAGGGATTTCTACAGCACACATTCTTAATATTAAACTTGGAGTTTTTAGCTGTTCTGTGCTCTGAGTAGCCCACTTCTATTGCCTAAATCTACACTCCACATATACCAGCATCCTCCTTTGTAATGGTGGTGCTTTGGGAAGGAGGGTGTCAAAACTTTATCCAGCAGGATACTGTGTGCACGGAGGCAAAACCAGGAGGCACAGAGGGGGATTTTAGAGGAAGCAGCAGCCTAGAGACCAAAAAGCCCAGAAAAATGACAGTTCCACACTTCCTGTTCTTCCTCCCAATACAACCTAAAGACATGGGAAAGGTCTTTGAATTTTTCCCAGTTAATAGAATGGGGTTTATGTCAGTTTTCTCAAGAGCTAAGAAAACAAGGTGACCTAGCAGGCTGAAGGACTTAGAAATATCCAGGCAGCAGACAGCTATGAAATATGGGGAAGAAACTGGTATTCAGAGGAGGCTGGTGAAGGCTGTGATCACTGTAAGGTATGATGCTACAGGTGTTACATGACCAACAGGTTCGTTTGCTTGCTGTGCAGTAATGCACCAATCCACCAAGACAACAGGATTTGCAGCAGAGAAAGAGTTTCATGATTGTAGGGTGGCTGAGGGAAGAGATAGGAAGAGACTCTCAAATCCCTCTCCTTGAGGAATTGGGCTGGGCTTCTTAAGACAATCATGGAGCGTGAGGGGCTGGAGGATTGCGATTATTGATTGGTCAGGGTAAGGCAGATAAAATCATCAGGACATGGAAACTGCATTTTTTGGTGAGTTAGCTTCTCATGGGGTCTCAAAGACTAGCCAACATCAGTAGTTTCCCTGGTATACAGGATCTGGAAGAATATCTCAAAGGGAAAACTTAACATTCTATACTGTTCAAGTTGTTATCTATGGAGAGGTAAAGGGGAACCTTAATGTAGGGTCTATGTGATTCTAGGACAGTGGTCCCCAATGTCTATGAGGAAACAGGTTAGAGAGAAGGCTGACCTCGTGATCAATGCTGAGTGTGCTGTAAGTCTGGTTTATTTTTATTTCTGTTTCTCCCCTTCCCCATTTTTTCCCTGATTAAATTTTATAAAGCTTCTAGGGATGGTTTCATAGGGGGAGAAGGCCTTAATCCGTGTTCTCTCTATCTCACTCCAGGCCTCTTCTCCATTTGAGTCATGACATACAAACATGGGTCAATATTCAATTGCTGCTTTCAAAATTTAGGAATTAATGAATTAATGCAACTTTATACTCCATTCTCTGAGAAGAAAAGCTTCTAGACATATTGTGGAACAGCAGTTCTCAACTCTGGCTGCCCATCAAGATTACCTGTGGAGCTTTTAAGTATAAAAATGCCAGCTACAGCTTCAGAATTCCTGGCAGCAGGGCCCTGGGCATCTGTATGTTTAAACAACCTCACAGGGATTCTGATGCACAGCCAGGGCTGAGCGCCATGCCTGGAGAAAATCACTGGATAAAATTCGCCAGAAGAGAAATAACCATTTTTTTTCACAAGTGGAAGAGCAAAATTAAATATGCCACGATTTGTCGGAGGAATCTGTGCCAATGTATCTTCATCATGCTTTTAGTTTGTAACTATGAGATCCATCACAACTGCTAACTGGGAATGTGAGAAAATGAAATAACATCCGAAAAAAAATTTGCACTTCACGGAAAATGCTGCAGTGCATTTCCTTCGCAGCAAAGCTTGGACATGTATTAGAGGAAAGACAGCATTATGAAGAAAAAGTTTAGAACAAAATCTTGAGCTTTTAAAAGAATGCTTAATGATATTGACATAGACTGGGTCAAAGTGACACCAATGAGTGGTTAAAATTACTTTTTGTCAAATGAGGTGTTCAGAAGAGTCCTGGCACTGTATACAAGCTAAGTAGTGTCCTTGAAGCCAGCCAAGTGGAGAGATTCAGAAATAAAGAGCTGTCTCCAGTATCAATAGTGCCAAAATAAAGCCAGTGACAGCTGGGCGCAGTGGCTCATACCTGTAAATTCCAGCACTTTGGGAGGCCGAGGTGGGCGGATTACAGGAGGTCAGGAGTTTGAGACCAGCCTGACCAACATGGTAAAATCCTGTCTCTACTAAAAATACAAAAATTAGCTGGGTGTAGTGGCGGGTGCCTGTAATCCCAGCTACGTGGGAGACTGAGGCAGGAGAATCGCTTGAACTGGGAAGGCGGAGGTTGCAGTGAGCCAAAATTGCGCCATTGCACTTCAGCCTGGGTGACATAGAGCCAAACTTCTCAAAAAAATAAATAAATAAAAAATAAAAAAATAAATATAAAGCCAGTGACACAACAGAAAACTCTTTGGAGGGTTTTGTGTTGGTACAATCAATTGCTTTAATTTTGATTGTGGGAAGATACAGCCCTTACGAAATCAAGAAAAAATATTTTGCAGAGTGTTTGTAATTAATATCAAATAGCACCAGTATTGCTCTTGGATTATAGTATATTTTGGTAACTTTGAATTTGCTGAGTACTAATTTACTATCCTAGATTATAAAATGTACATGTGATTATTTTAAACTTGCCTAGTTTACAAGTATATTTTAAATTACTTACATGTATATTTTAAACTCTATGGAGAGAGAGGGAGGGAGTTATGTGGTTACATGGTAAAAAACAGTGAAGATGAGTTTGTTTTTCAACTCTCAGAATTACAGTTACGCAACTAAATGGCTGACATCCAGTATTTAGCCAGTCATTGAAAGCACTTGTCTCATATTTTGAGCCGGCCTGGCAGGTTCATGAATGGAATATATTCAGTGGGAATAAAAGTCCTTCCTGGTGACAGATAGTCAATTTAATTACTAGAATATACTGTACATCTGGATATGTTGTGATTTTTAGGCTGAACATTACCCTGACAACTTGAAGATTTATGTTTTTATTAAACACCCTAAGTAGGGTTAATTTTATGGCTGTCACTCAAGTTGAGCTAGGTGTATTTCCTCCTTTATTATCATCTGCTGTTTCTTTCTTGTGGTTTAGTCTTGTTGAGTGATGTCTCTCCAAAAATTTGAAGAGCTTCCTTTCATAAGGATAGCTGTATCTGCTGACATTTCTAGGGTGACTGCTTGGATTGATTTGACAGTCATCCAGATAGGAGAAAGGAGGGTTGACAGGGCTAGGAAATTTCTAATTTTATTAGTTAATAATTTGTGAAATTCTAAAACATGCTTAAAAATAGGAGTCAGTTTCGATGACTCCCTTGCCCATCTCACCTGTGTCCTATTCATTTTCAAGGTCTGTCTATCCAGTCTGGCTTTGATCACCTCTTGAATCTGTCCTCACCACAGGTGCCTTATACAAACCGTACCCATTTTTCCTTTGATCCACGTCATTAGCTTCCTATCTGATTTTCCTGAAGTGAGTCATATCAGATTACATCTGACTATGTTGCTCTGTGCATTAGTATTTTTTTGCAGTGGGCGGAGAGAATAGCGAATGATTGAAAACCTGAATCAAAGCAGCTTATGCAAAACTAAAAGGAATTTGTGCCAGGCACAGTGGCTCATGCCTGTAATCCCAGCACTTTGGGAGGCCGAGGTGGGCAGATCACTTGAGATCAGGAGTTCGAGACCAATCTGGCAAAACATGGTAAAACCCAGCCTCTACTAAAAATATGAAAATTAGGTGGGTGTAGTAGTGGGCACCTGTAATCCCAGCTACTCAGGAGGCTGAGACAGGAGAAATGCTTGAACCTGGGAAGCGGAAGTTGCAATGAGCCGAGATTGTGCCATTGCACTCCAGCCTGGGCAACATAGAGCCAAACTCCATCTCAAAAAAAAGAAAAAAAGAAAAAAAGAAATTTGTTGGCTAATGTAATTGGATTGTGCAGGACAGATCTGGGGAGAGGCTCTGTGTGGCCTCAAAGGACGGGCATCAGACTTGCCTGTCTCTATTCTTGGCTCCACTCCCAGGGTGGCTGCTGGCCCGCATAGTGGCTTTGTGAGACTTAGAAAAAGGTGCCCTTCCCTTAAGTAAACAACGTTTAAATGAGCATACTTTATTTCTCATAATAACAATGATTGCAAAATAATTCTTTAAAGGTGGTCAGTTATTGAACACAAAGTCATAAAATTAGTAATTTGTTCCAAATGAACAGTTAAAGCGTTTATGATGTAATAATTTGTTGTAAAACAGTTACATGGCTTGCTTTTGGTATCAATGCTTACTTCAATAACTTGTTTTGTATTTAAAAAAGAGTTGCTAGACTTCACAGCATTTCTTGTAACTTTGTAGAATCTAAATATTTTAAAATACACTTTAGACTGGGCACAGTGACTCACATTTATAATCCCAGCACTTTGGGAAACCGAGGTGGGAGTATCGCTTTGGTTCAGGGGTTCGGGATCAGCCTTGTAAGATATTGAAATCCAATCTCTATTAAAAAAATAATTAGCCAGGCATGGTGGTGCACACTTGTAGTCTTAGCTACTTAGGAGTCCGAGGAGGGAGGATCACTTGAGCCCACGAGTTCGAGACTGCAGTGAACTACGATCACGCCACTGTACACCAGCCTGGGCGACAGGGCTGGAGACTCTGTCTCAAAAAATAATAAATAAATAAATGAAATACATTTTAGTTTCGAGACTCCATTCTTCAATGGGAGAAATATGATCATAGCTTAGTATTTTATCTTTGAATTTGTAACATTTAAAAATAATATGCATGTCAAAAGATGCTGAATTTCAATAGCAGATAATTCTTGTACTGAAGAAATCTCCACAACAACAAATATCCATGGCTACAATGTAAGTGACAGTCCATTATGGGCCTCCTTAGAGGACTGTATAAAGATTCAAGGGCACAATGCAGGGAAAATATATAGTACTTGCTTGAGTAAGCCCTCAATCAATATCAGCTATAATTATTATCAATTATTACTCAAACTGAGGTTGTGGAATTCACATCTTTTTCTCCCTTTGTCCTTCTGTTGCCCAGTGGTTGCTCTAGAATTTCTATAAGGGAGGGCTTTGGACAAACAATCTGGTTGGAAGGAGCTCTGCAGGACTTGGCTTAAAGTAGTGTTTGTACAGCTAGCTCAACCCTTAAAACTTGGATTGTATCATCCAAGCGTGGGTGATGAAGGGATGGATAATGGTGATTTCGGTGGGGATGGGTTCCGAAGCTTCCCCAGCTCATCACTCCTACAGCCCTGCTGATTTCTGACCATTTCAGGGTTTTGGCTCTGGCTCTTGAATTCCTTTGCCGCCGTCAATAATCAACTTTCTGTCCAGTTCCAGCTGCTGGCTGTGAGCTCAGATCTCTGGCTTCCTTGAATCTCTTGGCTGCTGTAGCTTCCAGGCCTCCAGGTGCTCACCCGCTTCTTCCCCCATGTATCTACCTCCTCTCTCCCATTCTTCCTGTCTGTCAGCCTCCCACTCCACCCCATCCCCGTGACTGTGTTGCCATGACTGGGTTGCCACCTCCTGAGAACACTAGGAGCATCTTCAGTGCATTTGAACTTGCTCTTCCCTCGGTCTACAATGCTCTGCTCCTTCCCGACTGCCTACCAAACTTCTTATCCTCGAGCATTCAATGCTGTCAGTCCTGAAGATTTTCCACCTCTGGAGTAAAATGTGCCTTCAGAGAGTCTTTCTAGGGACTGTCATCATGTTATTGATATTCAAGGTGTTTGTATATTTTTTTTCTGTTCCATTGTTTTTAGACTGTAAGCACCCTGAAGTCAGAAATTGTGTCCTTTTTTTTTTTTTTTTTTTTTTTTAAGTGATTCTCCTGCCTCAGGCTCCGTAGTAGCTGGAATTACAAGCATGCACCACCATGCCTGGCTAATTTTTTGTATTTTTAGTAGGGATAGAGTTTCACCATGTTGGCCAGACTGGTCTCAAACTCCTGACCTTGGGTGATCTGCCTGCCTCGGTCTCCCAAAGTGCTGATTACAAGCGTCAGCCACCACTCCCAGCCAGAAATTGCACCCTCTTACTTTTATTCCTGATGTTTATCACAATGACTGACATTAAAAAAAAAAAAGTCTATGAAATTAGAGAGTGAATTAATGAATGAATGAAGTACCTAGAAATTGCATTGCCTAGAAGAGTTTATCTACTAAGAAGCAGATTTTTTTGGAACCTGGGAATGATGGGTTACCCATAAGACACCCTCTACTGAGTAAGTCATTTCAGAAACAAAAACCTTGGGACCCCTTCGAGAAGAGCAATTAATACCCTTTAATTCTCCTGCTAAGCCTGTAAAAAAGAAATTCTAAAAACTTGGTTAGATAGATATTTGACTGTCATTCTTTCATACCTCCCACTGTCTCCAGGTCTCCTGCACCATTTCTAGTTTTAGAAGCTGGGGAAGCTTTGTATCATCAAATGCCTTGTGGGAAAGCTTGTCGTATTTACAAAGGGAGGGGCTGGGAAAATGATTCTGAAATTGATGAGATTTGTTTTTTGATAAGAATGACTCACCATATAGAATGCCTTCAGCTAAGAACAACAATATTGTTATAATGTACCTATTGTTAAAGGCTTTGGGCGTATGGTCAAATGATTACATAATGTAATCACAGAAGCCAGTAGCCGATGCTGACTTCATTCTTTCCTTCTGAATAGGCCTCTCCTACATGGGCCAAAATAACAATAAAAGTTCTCATCAGTAAACTCAGGTGTTGTCCTGGTAATAGGATAGGGCATTCAAAGATAGGAACTTCCACTGATAGGAAAAATTTTGGCTCTGACTTCCTAACCTGGTATCCAGGTACTATAAAGAAGGCTCAGATCATCCTAATATTGAATGGTGGGTGAGAATTCAACTCCAAAGCCAGATGGTTTGGATGAAAATCCAGGTTCTTGCCTTACTGGTTGTGTGATCTTGGGCAAGTTACTTACTCTCCATGTGCCTCATTTCCCCATCTATAAAATGGGATTATCATAATACTAGTAGAGTTATTGGGAGGCATAGTCAATGAATGCGAAGTGCTTAGATTACTGCTGGCATATCATAAGCACCTAGGGGTGTTCACTAAAACTGTATCAAATTTATGAATATGTTGGGGTGGGATCCCAGGTGGGGAGTTGGCAAATTGAGTAAGAACACCTGTGGATGCTCCTGAGCCCAACACAGAACATAGTGTACATAAAACTGCATCCCTTTATTCTAAGTAGTTTAAGGTTCCCCCATCAATAGACAATACTTCAGGCATTGTTAATTATAAATGGTGCCTCGTTCCTTTCAGGAAATGTACTATTCTTGGTCCTCAGAGAGAGGCGGAAGATGAATTATGAGAAGGTAATTTGGAAGCCCTCAGATATTATTTAACTCAAACAGTAAAATATAGCCGATTAATAAAAAGGACAAATCTATTACATAGCTTTATTTACTTGCTGGTTAATTTAGCATTTTGTTTTATTCTACAAGCATAATAATCATTTTTCTACGTTCTACAAGGACATTTCAATATCAGGAGTAGTTTGGACCTCTAGATCTTGTGTTCTTAATAAATATATTCTTAATGGTCCTTTAAATGTTTGACATAAGCAGATTATAACACCCAAATTGCATTAAGAGATTAATTACATTATATAATTCACTTCTAATAATCAACAAGTAGACCATCTACTTTCAATTATCCTTAGGCGATTCTGCCTTCCAAATTCTTATTAACTACTCAGAGATGTACCAGATCCAGGATTGTTTTTTGGTTGTTTATAAATTATAGACAGAGTCTCGTTCTGTCACCCAGGCTGGAGTGCAGTGGTTCAGTCGTTGCTCACTGCAGCCTCTACCTCCTGCGCTCAAGCAATTCTGCTGCCTCAGTCTCCTGAGTAGCTGGGACTACATGCATGCAGCACCATGTCTGGATAATTAAACTTTTTTTTTTTTTTTTTGTAGAGACAGGGTCTTGTTATATTGCCCTGGCTGGTCTGAAACTCCTGTCCTCAAGTGATCCTCCCACCTTGGCCTCCCAAAGCATTGGGATTGCAGCTATAAGCCACTAGGGCTAGCCTGATCCAGGATCTTGTGTTGTCTTTTCAGTTAATTAAGCCAAATATTGAGTGCCTATAATGGGTCAAGCTTTCTGCTGGGGTAGCAAGATGAATTATCCATGATATCTTAGCACTCAAAGAATGTATAATTTATGAGGGGAGACTGATTTCTTCTTGCCTTGAAGCAAAAAGACCATTTTAATCCAAAACACCTTAATTCTGGGATGATGTCTAAAATTCTGAAACATTTCAGCAGAGTAATTGAACTGAAATTGTTATTTTGCATCAGTCAGAGATGAGATGCTGTGATGCCAGGAAGGATTCTGAGCAGGGAAGTCAAATGAAAAAAAATGGACACTTTAGAAAACCTTTCCAAATGTTGGATAAGTTTCTTAGACCTGTCTTAACAGATTACCATAAGTGTGGTTGCTTAAAACAACAGAAAGCTGGTCTTTCCTGGTTCTGGAGGGCAGAAGTCTGAATTCAAGGTGTCTGGTGACTCTGGGGGAGAATTCATTCTTTGCTTTTTCCAGCTTCTGGTGGCTGTCAGCGTTCCTTGTCTTGTGGTTGCATCACTCCACTCTCTACCTGTGTGGTCACATTGCCTCCTCCTCTGTGTCTTCTCCTCTTCTGCCTGTCTCAAATCTCCTTTTGCCTTTCTTTTATAAGGACTCTTGCCATTTGATTTAGGGTCCACCAGATAATACAGGATGATTTCCTCACCCCAAGACACTTAATTAAATCTGCAGAGACCATTTTTACAACATTCTATAAATGTTGGGGATTAGGACATGAACTTACCTTTTTTGGGGCCACCATTCAATCTACTATTCTTATTTACAGTATATTTCCAATATTTTTATGAAAAAATATTCAGAAATATCTTACATATAATGTAGGTGCCAAAGTATATCCCCTAAAACAATAGTAATTTTGAGTGATTCTATTTATTCATTTATTTGGATAATTAAGAACTCATGGCCGGGCGCAGTGGCTCATGTCTGTAATCCCAGCACTTTGGGAGGCCGAGGCGTGTGGATCACCTGAGGTCAGGAGTTTGAGACCAGCCTGGCCAATATAATGAAACCTCCATTTCTACTAAAAATACAAAAATTAGCCAGGCATGGTGGTGGGCGCCTGTAATCTCAGCTACTAGGGAGGTTGAGGCAGGAGAGTTGCTGGAACCCAAGAGGTGGAGGTTGCAGTGAGCTGGGATCGTGCCATTGCACTCCAGCCTGAGCAACAACAATGAGACTCCATCTGAAAAAAAAAGAAAAAAAGAAAAAGAATTCATTATAAATCCACCAAAGCATGTTTAAATTTCATTTTGCATTTTTACATTTTGCAACTTAATTATACTTAGGCATTTTGCTATTATAACACATGTTAAACTTTGAGAAGAAATAAATCAGACTTATAATTAGTATAGGAAATATAAATTCCCAAACTGTGACAAATCTAGCTAGAAATGATAACTGTTTTTATATCACACTTGTGAAAATGACGTTGCGGTACTTGGATTTTCTTAGAGTTCCAGATCTCATATGTGCTGTCTGGTCACGGAGAAATAGAACATAATCCATAAAAAGTGTTACACAGCCAGGCACGGTGGCTCATGCCTGTAATCCCAGTACTTTGGGAGGCCAAGGCAGGTGGATCACGAGGTCAGGAGTTCAAGACCTGCCTGGCCAACACTGTGAAACCCCATCTCTGTTAAAAATACAAAAAAAAGAAAAAATTAGATAGGAATGGTGGCGTGTGCCTGTAATCCCAGCTACTTGGGAGGCTGAGGCTGAAGAATTGCTTGAACCCAGAAGATGAAGGTTGTAGTGAGCTGAGATCACACCACTGCATTGTACTCCAGCCTGGGCAACAGAGCAAGACTCTATCTCAAAAAAAGAAAAAAGAATGTGTTACATGACAACTTCCGATTTCTGATGGGGCATGTAGGGAGCTTGAATGTTGCTGCTCCTGTCCTTACAAGAAGAAAGCTGAATAATTTCAAATCAGCAAATCTTCTTAGATCCATGAGAGAATTAAGATCATAGGGCAAACCACTGACCCCAAAATTAGAGAGACAGAAATGTACCGGAGCAGAAGCCCATAAACGAAAACCTTCGTGAGAACTGGTTTTGGGGTAGGAAAACCTCTACTGTAATAGATGAAGTCTCAGTGAAGACAAGCCTGAGAGATAAACACTGAAGAGGGGCCTAGTTTTACAGCAGCCCCACACTTTGTGAGTTTTACTTCCAGGAGCCCTACCAGTCTCTCACAATGAAGATGGTAGAAAAATCCCATCATACTTCCGGCAGGCAGAGAGGAGAAGGAACCATTTTGAAATAGAGCATTCTGCTCTTATCAAGGTGTGGCCAGGCGCTGTGGCTCATGTCTGTAATCCCAGCACTTTGGGAGGCTGAGGTGTGAGGATTGCTTGAGCTCAGGAGTTCGAGGCCAGCCTGGGCAGCATGGCGAAACCCTGTCTCTACAAAAAATACAAACATTAGCAGCGCATGGTGGTGCACACTTGTAGTCCCAGCTGCTCAGGAGGCTGAGGTGGGAGGATTGCTTGAGATTGGGAGGTTGAGGCTGCAGTGAGCCATGATTGTGCTACTGCATTTTGGCCTGGGTAACAGAGTGAGATCTGAGCTTAATAACAACAGCAACAATAATAATACATTAAAAAAAACAAACAAGATTTGCCCTCAAAAAGAAACTAACAGATTTTAGTTGATGGGGTTTGACAAAGCGCCATCCCTGTAGAGGAAGGAGAAACACCCAATTTCCGGCTCCCGTGACAAGACTTCTCTTCCTGTCTCACCTAGGAGACTGTATTAGTCCATTTTCATGCTGTTATGAAGCCATATCTGAGACTGGGCAATTTATAAAGGAAAGAGATTTGATTGACTCACAGTTTTGCATGGCTAGAGAGGCCTTAGGAAACTTACAATCATAATGGAAGGCACCTCTTCACAGGGCACTTTGGTAAGCGTCCCTTCAGACTTTTCAATGCGCATACACGAGTGTGTGTGTATGTATCTATATATACATATGTATGTACTTGGATCTGCATAAAAAAGGAAGAGTGTTAGAAAGGAATAAATAAAGGTACAATAAAAAATATTACTGACCGTGGTGGCTCACGCCTGTAATCCCAGCACTTTGGGAGGCTGAGGTGGGCGGATCACCTGAGGTCAGAAGTTCGAGACCAGCCTGGCCAACATGTTGAAAACTGTCTCTACTCAAAATACAAAATTAGCTGAGCGTAGTGGTGGGCACCTGTCATCCCAACTACTCGGGAGGCTGAGGCAGGAGAATTGCTAGAACCTGGGAAGCGGAGACTGCAGTGAGCCGAGATTGCACCACTGCACTCCAGTCTGGGTGACAGAGCAAGACTCTGTCTCAAAAAAAAAATTATTACTTACATATATGTATTTATAAACTCCCTCTCTCTCTCTCTCTCTTTCTCTCTTGGCCCTCCGTATCTGTGAGTTCTGCATCTGTAGATTCAACCAACCAAAGATAAAAAATGTTCAGAAAAAATGCGCATTCCTATGACTATGCACAGGTTTTTTTTTCCCTTGTCAGTATTCTCTAAACAATGCAGTATAACAACTGTTTACATGACTTTTACATTGTATTGCCTGTGTGTTGCCTAGAGATGATTTAAAGCAGGGGTGTCCAATCTTTTGGCTTCCCTGGGCCACACTGGAAGAAGAAGAATTGTGGGCCACACCTAAAATACACTAACACTAACGATACCTGATGAGCTAAAAAAAAATTGCATAAAAATCTCATAATGTTTTAAAAAAGTTTACGAATTTGTGTTGGACCACATTCAAAGCCCTCTTGGGCTGCAAGTGGTGTGTGGGCCATGGGTTGGACAAGCTTGATTTAAAGAATACGGGAGGATGTGTGTAGGTTATATGCAAGTACCATTTTATATCAGGGATTTGAGCATCTCAGATTTTGGTATCTGCAGAGAGGAAGTCCTGAAACAAATCTCTCATGGATACCGAAGGCAACTGTATACACACACATACACCCTCATGACCTAATCACCTCCCAAGGGTTCCACTTCCAAATACCATTATCTTAGGGGTTAGGACTTCAACACAGAAGTTTGGTGGGAGGTGGGGGTGAGAGTGTGTGTGTGTGCGTGTGTGTGTGTGTGTGTGTGTATGTGTGTACATATATAAATAGTTTTTAATAAAAGGGAATGGTTATATATATTCTATCTGATTATACATTAAATACATCTCTAACAGCTTTCTATGCATAAAAACACATTTTTAAGTTTTAAGTGTGCTTTAATATTACATGAAGTTTTAAAATTTAAAAGTCACTTTTGGCTTTGATGTTTTATGAAATGATGGGAAATTAGAGCGGTGCAAATGGAAATGAAACAGAACAATCTTCTCATCGGGAATGGAAGCCCCCATAGCACACATCTCTGATGCCTTTAGTGAGCTTCTTTGGAATTCAAGCAGCAGCGGGAATATAACTGAAATCCCTATTCTCAGCCAAAATAGTCTACTAAAGTCAGACATGAGGATTTACCAAATAGCAAAATCGATCTCACAAAGTGCTAGAATTTTATGAAGGCAAGGCATGAGCCACAGTCTGAGGAGAAGGGGGCAGGCAGAAAGAGGCAGGGCGCAGTGGCTCACGCCTGTAATCCCAGCACTTGGGGAGGCCGAGGCAGGGCAGATCACCTGAGGTCAGGAGTCCGAGACCAGCCTGGCCAACATAGCAGAAACCTTTCTCTACTAGAAATACAAAAATTAGCCAGATGTGGTAGTACATGCCTGTCATCCCAGCTACTAGGGAGGCTGAGGCAGGAGAATCACTTGAACCTCGGAGGTGGAGGTTGCAGTGAGCCAGGATCACGCCACTGACTCCAACCTGGGCAACAGAGCTAGAGTCCATCTGGGGAAAAAAAAAAAAGGGAGCAGAAAGAGAAGTTGAAATTCTGTGTGCTTAGCTTGGTGGTGACCCCATCCACACAGAGGAGCCCCATTCTCCTCTACTCTCTGACCCTGAGGAGTTACAGGAATGGATAAGACCTGGATTATTTCCCATCTGCCTTTGCCCAGCAGGTCTCTACAGTCTCTGGGAAAGGTGACCTCTTCATGCCCTTTCACTCTTGTTGGGAGTCAGAACAAGGGCTGTGGCTTGGGTGTTACCAGTCAGCCATATTCTTTAAAATGTGAACAAAACAAAACAGAAGCCACACCCTAAATTTTGCCCTGTGGACTGGTCATTACTTTCTCTTGGTTCCTTTTTTCTGTAATGGAGCAAGACACATGTCATTATGGGAAGGGCTACCATCTTTAATGGTGGTTGAATCAGAGGGAGCCTGGTAGGGGGAGATATGGGACCAAGATGGCAGAAGGCTAGATTGCAATCTCCAAAACAAAGCCCTCATGCTTTACAGAAAAGCTGACTTGTGAAAATAATGTTTATTGTAGAAAATTTTGAAAACACAGGAAAATATAAATGAACCATATGTAATCCCACCTCTGTTAACGGTCTCGGATACACAGGATCAATGTTTTCTATACACATTCACTTACATAAAATTAAAAAAAAATGAGATCATCACGAACAAATGTTTTTATATCCTGTCTTTTTTGCTTAACAAAATATCAGAAACATCTTCTTATGTCATTAAATTCTATTTAACATTATGTTTTACCTTTTCACTTTAATTTTTAAGAGGTGCTCTGTTCCAACATGCCATCTCTGTTTTGTTTTATTTGAGCTTGAATACCTATTTTTACTGGATGAAGTTGCCGTAGCAGCAGCAGCAGCAGCAGTAGGGGCTCAGGTTTCTCTTTTATATAATGAAGGCTCTTTTTTCCATCGATCGCCATGAAGCCAGTTTCATTCATTTCACTTAATTCATATTACGCATGCTGAAGAACACGTCCTTGTTCTGATGTCTACTGCTGATGGGCACATTGTGTACTGTGCACATTTGTAAAATGTTGGTAGGCTCCATGCTTGTTTGATGAGTCATTACCATGAAGGGAAAACCACCTTCCAGATCTTTCAGCGAAATCTCAGCCCCTTTACTGAGCAACCAGCAGTGGGTGAGCACGGTTACTGCTGTTGTTGTTTGCCACAGGATATTTTTGTTGCATTATGTGGGACAAGAAAACACCTTTGGCTAAGCTTGCACCCATATTTCACTGAAAAATGATCAGACAAATACGAAAAGAAAAGTAATAGTCACCTGGACTACTAGCTTAGTTTTCATTTGGGCCAGGCTTCCCTTTTTCACACATAAAAACTTGCCCCGTGTATTAGTCCGTTTTCACATTACTGATAAGGACTTACTCAAGACTGGGCAATTTACAAAAGAAAGAGGTTTAGGCTGGGCACAGTGGCTCATGCTTGTAACCCCAGCACTTTGGGAGGCTGAGGTGGGCAGATCATGAGGTCAGGAGTTCAAGACCGGCCTGACCAACATGGAGAAACCCTGTCTCTACTAAAAATACAAAAATTATCTGGGTGTGGTGGCACATGCTTGTAATCCCAGCTGCTCTGGAGGCTGAGGCAGGAGAATCACTTAAACCCAGGAGGCGAAGGTTGCAGTGAGCCAAGATCGCACCATTGTACTCTAGCCTGGCAACAAGAGCAAAACTCCATCTCAAAAAAAAAAAAAAAAAAAAAAGAAGTTTAATGGATTTCACAGTTTCACGTGGCTGGAGAGCCTCACAATCATGGTGGAAGGTGGAAAGTGAAAGGCAGGTCTCACATGGTGGCAGAAAAGAGGAGAGAGCTTGTACAGAGAAACTCTCTTTCATAAAACCATAAAAACATTGTGAGACTTATTCAATATCATAAGAATAGCATAGGAAAGACCCTCCCCCATGATTCATTTACCTTTCCCTGGGTCCCTCCCACAATACGTGGGAATTGTAGGAGCTATGATTCAGGATGACATTTGGGTGGCGACACAGACAAACCATATCACCCTGCAACTATTTCCTCCTTATGTCTGGCCTGCAAGTGGGCCTCATTCCCAGGAGCTTATGCCGTGCACACTGAGCTTAAACACAGAGTTAGCAGTTGACCACAAGTAGACTAAGGAACTGAATTAATTTGTTAATATAAAACAAAACATTCTATTTTTGTAAATGACGTGGATGGCATTTGTCTTTGACACTGCCCTGATGATTTTTTCCAGGCTCTTGGTTTTTGTGAAGTTCACTTCCGGGCTCAGCACACCCTGCGGCCTCCCTGAGTTCATGGGGCCCTTTTCTTGTTTTCTCTTTCATTTGCCCTGTTGAGTTTGCTGAGAGGTCCCTGCATCTGTGCTCTTTTCTTTGTGGTGGTGTCCAAACGCCCTCTTGCCCTGTGGTTGCGGCTCTCTCTTCTTCCAACCCTGTCTATCTGTCCTCAAACCTTTCTTTCCTTCCCTTCTTCCCTTTTCATCTTCCTCCCTCTCTGCCATCTTCTTGTCTTTCTCTCGTGGTGACTCATTCATTCATCTCTGCCATTGTTTTCTCGTTCAAGCTGCCGGGCTGAGATCTGGGAACTGAGAGGGAGGTGAGTGTATCAGCGGTTTTGATGTCAGCAGAATTTGGTGGTGTCTCTGCCTGGGGGGGCCCTAGTGTAATCACTCCTGCCTGGACCCCTTCAGAGTAAGCAAATGCTAACCCCGCCCAGTTCTTTGACCTTGGCCTTGTTCATGCCACCTACTTTCTCTCTTAGGCTGAATGAATATTGTGCTGTCCAAGTGGGCCATCAGTGGCTCTGAAGTACTTGCAATGTGGCTAGTCCAGATTGAGGGGCACTATAAATGTAAAGTGGGTACTGCATTTTGAAGTCTTAGTATGAGAAAACCAACGTAAGTGATCTCATTAACTTTTAAAATACTGATCACATGTTGAAATAATATTTTGGATACATTGGGTTAAGTAAGATGTATTGCTAAAATACTGTCACTTGTTTCTTATGACTTTTTAAAATATAGCTACCAGAAAATTTAAAATTACACATGGGGCTCACATTTGCAGCTCTCACTATGTTTCTGTTGGACAATACATGTATAAATCTTTGGACTATTGCTCAGAACTTGCAGTTTTCTAGTTGCTAAGACTCAGAGCCTTCTTCTGAGGTCATTGTGACTTTCTTGTTTTTATTTACTTTTACTTCTTGAAAATGAGAATATTTGCCTTAAAGACAAGAATATGTGCACTTCTACTCATTTGTCTTTCTTTTTCTTTTTTCAGAGGTGGGGTTTCTCCATGTTGGTCGGGATTACAGTGGCTCATACCTGTAATCCCAGCACTCTGGAAAGCCGAGGCCAAAGGATCAAAGGAGGCCAGGAGTTCAAGACTCAGACTGGTCTCAAACTCCCAACCTCGGGTGATCTGCCCGCCTTGGCCTCCCTAAGTGCTGGGATTACAGGCATGAGCCACTGCGCCCGGCCTCATTTATCTTAAAATTATATATTTTTTCTTTGTACAGATAAGGTCTCTTTCTGTTGCCCAGGCTGTGCAGTGGCACGATCATAGCTCATTGCAGCCTAGAACTCCTGGGATCAAATGATCCTCTTTCCATAGCCTCCTGAGTAGCTGGGACTAAAGACACACACCACCATGCCTAGTTAATTATTATTATTTTTGAGATAGGGCCTCACTTTATTACCCAGGCTGGTCTCGAACTCCTGGCCTCCTTTGATCCTCTGGCCTTGCCTTTCCAAAGTGCTGGGATTACAGGTGTGAGCCACTTTGCCCAGTCCTAAAATGAACTTTTGAAAGGAAACAAAACAAAACAAAAAAAATGGCCAGCAGCCATTATCTTGTCCATGGTTCAATTTTAGTTTATGTTTTTGTTTATAATGATATCCAGATTTTTAAAAACTAGCTTTAGCCCTTCCTCCATTTTTGTTCTTGAGTTTCCCTTAATATTCTGGATAGGTTAGGCCATCAGATGCCTCTGCTGATGGGCAGGTCCCTGTGCCCCATGTGGTCCTGTCCAGTCCCCCTCCTCACTTCCTCCAGAACTGCTTAGGCATGGCTGCAGGACAACTCGACGTGGACTCATGACCCAGAGATGTGCACAAGTGAGCTGGGCCAAGCATGTTTTTCTTTGGAATCCTTACTGGAAATAGGGAAAGAATAAGGCTGTTGTTTGTGGGAGGTGAAGATGAAAAAATGCCAAGAGAAGCAGGAGGGCCCATGTCTGGTCATGGCCAGCCAATGTTATAGAAAAGAAATTGTGGGAAAGCACGCTCTGTGGGCAGGGAAACCTGTGCATGAAGAAGCAAGTATGATTGGCAGGTGAGGGTGAAAAGCAGCATGTGGTGTCAAGAGAGGCTCAGTGGGGAAGGTCAGAGGTGTTATGCTAATGCAGGTCGCTCAGCTGAAGACCCTTGAATTGATTCTATTACAGATAGGGTTGTTTTTTTTTTTTCCTCTGGTGATCCAGATTTACAAAGATTTCTTCCTTTCTGAGGCTGGGTTGTTCCGTTTTTCCTGGGTTCCTGCATGTGGGGAAGATTATCATGAGTCTCCTCTTACTTATAGTACATGATGGCTCTCTGTTTTTTTAACCAAACAGTTTAAAGAAAATACTACCTTCACTCTGTTTTTTTTTTTGTCTTTAACTGTAACTGTTTATTTATTATTATTATTTTAGGTTGCAGGATACATGTGCAGAGTGTGCCACCTTCATTTTGGATGATTTTTTTTTGAGATGGCATTTTGCTTTTGTTGCCCAGGCTGGAGTGCAATGGTGTGATTTTGGCTCACCGCAACCTCCATCTCCCAAGTTCAAGATTCTCCTGCCTCAGCTTCCTGAGTAGCTGGGGTTTTAGGTATGTGCTACCACACCCAGCTAATTTTTGTATTTTTAGTAGAGACAGGGTTTCATCATGTGGTCCAGGCTGGTCTCAGCTCCTGACTTCAAGTGATCTGCCTGCCTTGGCCTCCCAAAGTGATGGAATTACAGGCGAGAATCACCCCTCCCAGCCTCCTTGCCATTTCTAGTTTCTAGATGCTGCCCACATTCCTTGTCTTGTGGCCCCTTCCTCTTCCTCCATCTTCAAGGACAGCAATGTAGCATCTTCAAATCTCTCTCTCTAACCTCTGTTTTTGTTGTTACATCTCTTTCCCTGACTCTGATTTTCTTGCCTCCCTCTTAGTGTTATAGAACCAACAGGTACAAATGCCTCACTGCACAGTAATGTTCCAATACACTGAAACAGCAGAGTTTGCAGCAGAGAAGGTTTAATGATCACAGGGTACTGGGTGAGAAGATGGGAGGAGATCCTCAAATCTATCTTCCCAAGGAGTTTTGGGCTGGAGTTCTTAAGAGGATGATGGGGGGTGAGGGGCTGAAGGGTAGGGGTCATTGGTTGGTTGGGGTAAGGGGCATGAAATGATCAGGACGTGGACACTGCACTCTTTGGTGAGTCAGCTTCTTGTGGGGCCCTTCAGAGTAGCTGACCTCACTGGTTTGTGGGACCTGAAAGAATATCTCAAAGGGAAAATTGATGTCTCATAACATCCAAGTTGTTATCTATGGAGCAGTTAAGGGGAACTATAATCTTGTAACAAGGTCTATGTGATTCTGAAGCAATAAGGCCCGAACAATGAAGAGGCAGCAGGTCAGACAGCAGGCTGACCCTGTAATTAAGGCTGCATGAGCTATAAGCTTGGTTTATTTTTGTTTCTCCCCCTCCCTTCTTCCTTGATTAATTTTATAAAGTTTATAGGGATAGTTTCATTAGGAGGCCCTGGTGATTACACTAGATCCACCTGGATAATCTGGGATAATCCCAGAGTCTCAACATTCTTAACTTAATCACATCTGCAAAGTCCCTTTTGCTGTGTAAAGCAATATATTCACCAGTTCTGGGCATCAAAATGTGGACATTTTGGGGGTTGGTGCATTATTTTGCCTGCCACGAAGGGTCTGTCTTGTCCTTTATTGCGTGGGCTCATTCCTGAAGGGGCACAGCAAGAGTTGCTGCTCCTGCTACCTTTCTTTTTTGTCTTTCCAAGTCTTGAAAGGTTTTGGCTCACACTTGCAATTCTGAGTTGATATCTATAAACGCTTTCAATAAATTGGAAGTTGGGGACTTATTTTGATATGTCATCTATCAAGAAATGTTTCATCATTTGAAGTTTGTTGCCATGCTGTGCTATGTTGGGGGAGCAATGAAGTGATATAAATAAATTTTCAGCATGTATACCAAAGCAGAATAATCCTCAAAACAGGAAAAATAGTAAACACCCCAAACCCTTCATTTTAGGGGCTCTTATATTCTCTGGGGGAAAGGAAATAAGGTAGCTCGAACTCCTGGTGTGATGTGTGGTAGTGATGACTGTTTCTAGCTGTCTTTTCCTGACTTCCCAGTGTAAATTAGAAATTCCTCCTCTGTTCTTCTATGGTATCTAGAGTTGAGTTTTACTTTAGAGCATTTATCATACTGTATTGTAATTCTTTGCTTACCTATCAGTCTCACTAGATTTTATTATAAGCAGAGATCATGTCTTATTCCCCAATGCATTTCCTGGTGCCTAACATCCTGCCTACCAATAATTATATGTTGAATGGATGAATGAAGGTAATTGTTTCTATAATAGCTTCTGAATCTTGAATTTCTCTTAATGTTTTTATTTTACATTTCTCATTGACTTGCAGGAATACTATAATAGCAAATGAGATAATTTCTCTACAGTGCTTAAGATCTTTGGAGAAGTGCTTAATTAGGCTAAATCTCATATGCAGATATCAGATGAAACTGTGAGCCAAAATTGATTATTTTACTTTCATTTTGCCACCAAAGTTGTTGGTTGGGAAAACTTGCCTCCATGGTGACATTTGAATCAGCTAGAAAAAATATGCACAAATTTACATAATACCTGACAAATGAAAAACACACAGTTGAGCTGTATAAAATGAGATGATGAAATAATTAATTAATAATAAGAGCTCTATACTCTATTGGCCACTACACTTCTAATAGCTCACCTTTTAGAAAAACAAAGAATGCGGCCGGGTGCAGTGGCTCATGCCTGTAATCCCAGCACTTTGGGAGGCTCAGGTGGGTGGATTATCTAAGGTCCGGAGTTGGAGACCAGCTTGACCAACATGGAGAAACCCCATCTCTACTAAAAATATAAAATTACCTGGGCGTGGTGGCACATGCCTATAATGTCAGCTACTCAGTAGGGATTCCATTGGCCAAAGAAAGTCACACAGTCAAGCTCCTACTGAGGCAGCAGAATCATTTGAACCTGGGAGGCGGAGGTTTTGGTGAGCCGAGATAGCGCCATTTCACTCCAGGCAATAAAAGTGAAACTCCATCTCAAAAAAAAAGGAATGTATACTGAATCTTATATGTAAGTTTGTTAATTTCTTGTTTGTGAAGTGATGAAGTGGAAAACATTTCTCTTGAAGTCTCATCATTGACATATTAGTGAGCTTTTGCTGCAGTAACAATCAATCTCCCAAATCTCAGTGACTTATAACAATAATTATTTCTTACTCCCGTCATGTGAGGGCTGTGGGATTGCTGTGGCTCTGTTGAGCATGGGTCAGCCCATCTCATTCTTGGACAAAAGTCAAAGAAGCAGTCACCCACCTGCGGTGGTGACTTTTCAAGGCCAAGGGCCGAAGCTCAAAGGGGTGGGAGAACAGGGCAAACTATGCAAGTGCATTTTAAGCTTCTGTTCAGATACGACATATGTCATGTCCACTCACATTCCATTGGCCAAAGGAAGTCACATGATCAAGCTCAGGGGGGAAAGATACACTGCCTATAGGAAGTGTGCCAAGATAGGAGAAAAAAAATGTGAACAAATAAAATCATCCATCACAGTCTGCATCCAAAGTAATGTCAGTCAAAGTCATTGTTTGGCCTTTTATAATGTTAGTTATGCTTTAAAACTTTTATTTGGAGTTCAATTTATGTGGCCTGAATAATAAAGGTGATTATAATTGATTTGCATAAATAGGGCTCTCATAAATAGGAGGAAAAAGTAAACAGATTTGGGGATATTAGCTAAAGAAAAAAATTCAACTTTGTAAATACAGAAGTGTTTTTAGGGTGGTGATGAAGGTCAGTTATTTTTTATATCTGTGGATGTCCCCGCCAACAGAAAAGGCTTGAAATTAAAGTAGAGATATTGGGGTAGAGTTACATAAGGAACAATTTCTTTTCTTTTTTTTTTTTTTAGAGATAGGGTTTCTCCATGTTGGCCAGGCTGGTCTCAAACTCCTGACCTCAGGTGTTCCGCCCACCTCGGCCTCCCAAAGTGCTGGGATTACAGGCGTGAGCCACCGCGCCTGGCCCAAGGAACAATTTCTTAACCAGTCAAGTGAAAAAGACATGGAAGGGCAAAAGATCTCCTTAGTAGACAATTCAATCATTTATCTGCTTGAAGAGGGAAGGCTAGGTAGAGGACAGGTTTCTGCCAATTCTTTGTTTATAGTACTTCGAATCTGGAAATAAAGAAGTCCTTTTAAGACAGATGGTATTACAATTCTTACATCAGTAAAAATGGCATTAAGAAACTTAGAAGCTGGTTTGATGTAGAAAGTCAGAAAAAAATGAGAGAAAAATGTAACTTTGAGCATGTATTGCTTCTTCAGAGGATAAAACATCACATGAATACTCGTTTTAATGTATTTGTTCATTTCATTCATACTATATGTCAGGCACTGTAATCGTTGGTGGTTTGGTAAAAAGTTATGTGTCTGGGTGTGGTGCCTCAAGCCTGTAATTCTGGCACTTTGGGAGGCTGAGGTGGGAGGATCACTTGAGCTCAGGAGTTTGACACAAGCCTGGGCAACACAGGAAGACCCCATCTCCAGAAATAATACAACAATTAGCAGGGCATGGTGGTGTAGGTCTGTGGTCCCACTACTCAGGAGACTGAGATGGGTGGATCACCTGAGCCTGAGAGGTCCAGGTTGCAGTGAACCATGATTGTGCCACAGCACTCCAGCCTGGGTGACAGACTCTGTCTTAGAAAAAAAAAAAAAAAGATTAATACAACTTAAAAGGTCGGAAGTAATCAGCTATAAATATCACATATCACCAGCATTCTTGCTCTGAATTTTTGTGGTTACAATTTGAAAAAGAGAATAAGATATTCAAACTATAAACGTTAAAACAAAACAAAACAAAAAAAAACTACTGCCTTTCAGGTGAGCACATACTTTTTTTTTCCCTTCCTCATACATTTCTAATGACCTCTGAAATATTTCTAAAAGACAATTGATCCTCTCTGACAGCAAATGCTCATTTTATTTGCTTTTAAGGTGGACTTGCGAACATGGCTGTGAGTGAGCAGCTCAGGGCCTGTTGCATTTGGTGAATACTTTAAAAGAAGTGAGGTCTTCTGGAAAGTCAAACAGCTCAGGATTATTGTGAATATGTCCATCAGTGCAGCTGTTTAAGAGGCCCAGAAACCAAGAGTTTTCTTTTGTCATGAACAGCTGCAGCCATGATATTTTTTTGAAATGACAGAAATATTTGTCAGAGCAGTGGCAGCTGGTATGTGGCATGATTGAGTCTTAATCTGTGTGCTAGCAACGGAATGTGTTCGCTTCTTTGTTATAACCGATTTATAGTAATCCTAGCTGACTCTTCCTAGAGCTTCCCTTGAGCCAGGCGGATTGAAGCACTTCAGAATTGCTGACTCATTTAATCCTCACGGCAGGAGGGTAGAAGCTCTTGGCTAGCTGCATCCTTATTCCCATTTTGTAGATTAAAGAATTGAGGCACAGAGCCACAAAGAATTTGCACGAGGTCACATCATTAGATGGCGGGGTCAGGCTTTGAATCCAGGCTGTGTTCCATTCATTTGGCTGCCTCTCATCAAGTGAGTCCAATAACCTGACCTCTGTTAAAAGGAAGAAACGATTCCTGTTCCCGTTGGTTTCATCCTACCCTGAGCTTCTACTTGATATTCCGGCCCTTCTGGTTTGGACCATGAGTTTGTAATTGCTTTCCTTAATGCAGGTGAAGAACTTTTTCCCAGATCCTTGCGGGGTTGAATTGCAAAACAATACAATGTATATACATCCATGCACACTTAAAACGAGCAATGGCCATTCATTAATCAAGAGAGGCCTGACTCGGGCCTAAATTGACCAGTCGCTCTGCAAGGACAGGTATTAAAAAGCGCGGGGTCTGGGAGCCGGTGAGAGAAGGCTCTTTCCCATCCAGGATCTGAGGACTTCCCGCGGGCACGCGGGGTTCGCGTCCTCTCGGAAGGGGTCCGTGGGAGCGGGTGCGGCGCAACCCCCGGCGCCTCTGGGAGGCAGGTCTCCGGGTTCCCCGCGGATCTCCCGGCTCCCGGGCCTGGGCGCGTCGCTGAGCGCAGCAGAGGCAGCCTCCGCCCTGGGACTGGGCGCCGCTGTCTCCGGTTTCACCCGCAGGAGGAAGAAGGAGGGCGCACCCTGGCCCCGCACTCCCCGCGACCTATGGGTGCCGGGGACGTCAGTCAGCCTGGGATGAGGGTGCCCCCGGCTGGGGAAGAGAGGAGGGAGGGGAGGGAGTGCGCGGGTTTGAACACTCTCCCCACCGGTGTTTGTCACTTCCCCCGCCTCGATCCCTCCCTCCCCAGCCGCCGCCCACCTGGGCTCCCGGGCCAGCAGCCGCGGTGGCGCGAGGCTCGCTCCCCAGGCCTCCCAGTCGCACCCGCGGCGGTCCGCGGAGCTCTCCGGGTCTCTGCCCGCCCCCTCAGCCGCTGTGCCTCCCCTCCCCGGGTGCCCGACGCGCACGTTCCCTGCCACTTCGGTCGGAGCGCGCCAGTGGGTTTGGCCTGCGCGGCGGCGGCGAGGCGGGGGAGCGAGTGAGCGCGAGGGGCGGGCGCGAGTGGCTGCGTGAGTCACCAGTACCTGGAGTGCGAGCGACGCAGATCCAGCGGCGCGGAGCCAGAGTCGGAGCCGAGCCTCAGCGCCCGCGAGCCCGTGAGCGCGGCCGGCCCCAGGCTCCAGACCCTGCCGCCCTCCCCTTGCACTCGCCCAGGGCCCGGCGCCGACTCCCCACCCGGCGCCAGCCGCCCGCAGCCCTCCCGCCTGCCCGGAGGCGGTTCGGGGCTCGCCGGGGGATGTCACAGCGGCTCCTCGGAGCCTGCAGCCGCCGCCGTCGCCCCTGGGAACCGCGATCATGAACCCCCAGTGCGCCCGTTGCGGAAAAGTCGTGTATCCCACGGAAAAAGTCAACTGCTTGGATAAGGTGAGCGACGGGGCGCCGGGCCAGCCTGGACCTGCCGGGCGCCGGGCTGCACCTGCTCCGAGAAGTTTTGGCACCGGGGATGGAAAGCGATGAGTGGGTCGGTGCGTGTGCGTGTGCCTTGGCACAGGGGGAGGGCGCGTGAACGAAGACGCCCGCGGGAGTGTCAGAGACCATGCTTGGCGATTCGATTGTGATGTTGGAACTGGGAAGGGTTTTTGTCGCGCTGCGGGACTTCGCGACATTGGCCGAGCCTCTGCGGAGGGCGCACCGTGGTGCGCGGCCCCGGGGCCGGAGGGACCAGGCTGGGCACCGGGGGGGCGGTTCGGCGAGCCGAGCCCTCTCTACCTCCACTGGTGTCCCACAATAACCCCGTCCCCCGCCCCACAGATCCTCCCGCGTCCCCACCTCCTCGCCCACCCCCAGCGCCTCCTGTGACCGCGGCGAGGGGGAGAGGCAAATAGTAATTACTATGTCATGGGGCGTCCGCTGCCGCATTGCTAAGAATAATCCCTGCCGGAGAGCCCCGGCTCAGCGCGGCGAGCCGGACCCACGGGTGTCTAATCCACCGGATGGGGAATTCCAGGAGAACTGGTTTTGCAGCCAGGTCCCTCCAGCCAGGGACGGAGATGCACAGCCGGGGAGAGAGCCCTCCAGGCGCGATCCGGAGTGACTGACAATTGAAACCAGCCAGGGGCGTTCTGGGGAAATTTGCCTCTGAAGATACAAATGCTTCGTTAGCACAAGCTGTCATCCTGACAGTCATCCGGAGCCGAGTCCGAGGTCCAGCATTTTAGTGGAAGTTGGTCAGGTGTGGGGGTACTTACATAGCCCTCCTGCAGCCCCCTCAGCTTGCCTGACTTCTGGTGAACACGTATTTATTGAGATCCTACAAACCCTGAATTTAGACACTTTGAAGTGGATTCCTTTTGATTTTGAAGCCACTCTCTGAGCCCCGTTTCTGCATTAACTGAGCTCAGAATTCTTTTCTGGCTGTTCATAGAAGTGCTGTTTCGGCAGAACCTTGACAGTTCTTTCATGGTGCGTCAGTATATTGTGGTGGGTCTTCCTTAAAGACTCAGTTTTCAGAGCTGGCTGCTTTATTTACTTAGCTGAAAGTAGGTAAACACATCCACGGTTGCCTACACTCATTTTGTTGTAGTATTTTCAGCCAGAGGGACTCTGAGGCACTTAAAAGCCGTCCTTCTGTGGCCATCCTGGTGAGAACTGGCATTGTACTGAATTTTTAAATATTTTTTTTTCCAGTATTGGCATAAAGGATGTTTCCATTGTGAGGTCTGCAAGATGGCACTCAATATGAACAACTACAAAGGCTATGAAAAGAAGCCCTATTGTAATGCGTAAGTATTGTCAACATGCTTGCCAGGTGTGGCACAGCCTCAGAGCTTGAGAGCCAGTGGACCTGCCTGTTCTGAAGAATTGACTCACTGTGTCACCCAGGTGTGGCAGTGGCCGGTTACCTGTATATGTCGCAGACTCTGGGGCCATGTACTTTGTGGACGATCACTGCTTTTTATGCCTTTCTAATGTGTTGGGTAACTTCTATGTGACTTCAACCAGGTTAGTTTTAGAGGTTCACAGTGTTGCAGACTTAGGGACACTTACTAGAAGCTGCAGAACTTCCCCACTGAGAACGTGTGGGCTCTGAAGTGCATGTCAGGTAGATTTCCATTTTAATCCTGTGTCAATTTCCATTTTAATCATAGGATGTTGCCATACTGCAATTTCATACCTGAACCTAGTTGCTATGGAAAGGAGTCTTGCTCATCTGGTCTTAGCTGAGACCACTGCAGAGATTCTGGGCTTAAACAGGAAATCAAAGAATGGTTTGGAGAATGAAACCAAAGACAGGGGTGTTCCTGGCTGGTTAGTAGTAGGTCGATTGTAGTAGACCTACGGCAGTAGACCGGGTACTTCCGGCTGGTTAGTGCTGTAGTAGGTGGGGATTAAAAAAGGTAAGCGTTCTTTGGAAGGCTGTTGTGTAGGCATGCTGCTAGCCTAGAATAGCAATTAGCTAGCATTTATATTGTGCTCACCATGTGTCAAGCTCTGTTCTAAGCATTTTATGCATACTGATCATTTAATCTTTACAACGACCCTACGAGTTAGGGGACACTACTATTACCCCGATTTGGCAGGTAATGAAATTGCGGCCTTGAGAGGATGAGGCTCAGGAGGGAGCTTAGATCACTCCTGGAGGCTGCTGGCAGTTTGACTTGGCTAGTGTTTCCAAAGTCTACCTTGCTGCCCCAGGAGCACGTTTCTCCAATCCTGTGAGCATCCCCCCACCCCAGACTATTTTCAACTGTAAGCTCTTGGCCCTGATGGTTTAGTTTTCTCACCAGTTCCCCTATGAGGTTGGCATGGTCTGGAGGCAGCAGAAGGGCCTCTGGACCGCTGGCCTTTTGGCTGGAATATTGCCATAGATTCATCCTTCTTACAGTGTTTGAAGTAGGTTCATCATTCAGCTCTCCTGGAGATGGAGGGCCTGGGATTCATTCATGCTTCATTACATACTGACAGTGTGTTATCACAGACAGTAAATTTTAGGTAAGTAAATGGAATGTGCTCATATCTCTCTGGTGATGAACTTAAAAAAATATTCATCTGGTAAAGACTGTTTAATATTTGTGTTTCCTTAATCCTAATGCTTATAGGTAAATCATAAACTTTTCAAGAAATCAGAAAATGGGGGCATTGAACAGAATTCAGGACTTTCTTGGAGAGGAGAAGTCCACAGATATTCCCCAAACTTTCTGATGTTTTCAAGCCTCTTATACCATGCTTCCTATTGGAACAGCCTGATGCAAAAATGACGTTTCAGTGTCATGGTTTCCTGCTTCCCTTCCAGAGAACCATAAACGACTGGTTAAAGATCAAAGGCAGGCATAAGGAGAAGGGAAAAGGCCCCAACCACCCATAAATGGGATAATTGTTCTTTGGTTAAAGGAAAGTGAACCATTCTTCCTGCAACTGTTTCAGTCGGCAGCCTGATTCCATCAGGCTTTATGGACCACATCAGGATTCAGGATTCTTTATAGGGCAGGGCCAGAGTTTAACCCCAGTGATAACAATGCCTTTTGGTGGCCCTGGCAGGCCTGAAGGGATTGGGAGGGAAGGAGGAAAGAGAAAGAATATGGGGAGAGAATAGCAATTACAACAATGAGAGAGAACTGGATAAGGGAGGAAAAGAAGTGATAAAAAATAAAAGGACAGAAAAAGATGCAACTGAAGTAGAGTTCTTGACTGCACTGGGCGGCTTGAACATTATTTAGTGCTTATGCTTAGTTCGGACTCAATCTAATTTAGAAAGTTTATAAGATTCTGGATGAGTCAGGAAGGGCTTTTTTGCACTTGGACTTAATAGTGATGAGTGCCCAGAAACGTTGAGATCTGCCTCCCCCACCTCCCGCAAAAAACTATTCTACTTCTGAAAAAGAAATGTTCTGCTCTATTGCTTCATAGATCTTAGTCTTATTTTTAATACTCTCAGTATACGTGTATAAAATGTTTATAGATTTTTCTCTCTAAAATTTCTCATATGATTCCAGTACATTATTATTAGTTTTAAGTTGAATTCTGGGGGTCGCACCCCAGGATTTTTGCTTCATATTGAACCTGGTAGTCCACTTTATTGAGCAGATAAGTAGAGGGAAATAGGAATTCATCCTTAGTGAATGAATGAGTAGAGAGCTGATATTTAAAATTTAGCCTTAGGTTCATGTCATAGCTTGATATGCTACCACTAGAAAATGGAGCCTGGTAAAGTTTTGGGTTCTGCCTGCTATGAGGGTTCTGGGCTTGAAGGTCCCTGCTGTCAGTCTGTAGTCTGCTAAGGATACGTGTTGCTGTGTAAACTGGCTGGTCAGTGTGGATTGGCCTCTGGGGATCCTGATGCATCTGCTCTAATTTAGGTGGTGCATGTCAATCAGCTGTTCCCTGTGGTTGTGGCCAGAGGGCTGCCATAATTTCTCTGGGTCAATGGTAGAAAATTGATTCTCTAATGTATACTGCTCCCAGAAAATGAAACATTTGCTTTTCATGTAATGCAATATTTTATCTGTACCTGGTGTGGTTCAGAAGTCAATGTATATACATGCTCAAATGAAAACAACTCTTCATCTTCCCCTGTCACTTTTTATTGTGAAAATTTTCACACGTGCAAAATAATTGAAAGAATAATACAAGGAACATCTATATCTCCTCCACAGACGTTCAACTGTTATTAACGTTTTGTCATGTTGGCTTCATGTTTTGATCCATCTAATTGTATCTCCAAAATATTTTTATTATTGTCGGACCGTTTTTCCGACAATACATCAAGTTGGTTTCATACATTGTGACATTTCATCCCTAAAAACTACATCATGCATGCACTAAGAATAAGGACATTTTCTTAAAGAATCATAGAGCCTTTATTACGCCTAAGACAATTAATAAATGTGTTATTGTGACATCTTATATGTTGTCTATTTTTGCATTTCCCCCATTGTCCTAAGGATGTTCTTTTTTTAAAAATCAGGATCGAATCAAGGTTCATACTTTACATTTAGCTGTTATGAAAATGACAACTTTTCTTAGCTATTAGAGATTCAATATCAGTTATTCAAGTTCTGCTATTTTGTCTACTAATTTACAGAACCTCTCCCCACAGTTTTCAGGAAGAGGACTTAAGTAGCATTTCTTATGAAAAATAACATACATAATCAAATGAAGAACATTTAAAATAAATACTAAGAATATGCTTAAAAATTGGAAAGCATTAACATAGACATTTAGAATTATTTTAAGAAAACATAAAGGTTTCCTATTTTAATCACTACCTGAGGGCATTCTTTAATGGAATGAAGCAGTGAGTACTTCTTCAGGTTAAATATGTTGCTTGTTTATATTCTCGTGTGTTTAGAGAGGAAACGAGCATTCTGTTTCATTTCATGCAAAGGAGAACATGTATAAAATATAATTTACATGATATTTAAATTTTGATCTTTTGATAGAACGATCAAAGTATAATACACACTAGATGTAAGATTGGGCATAATATCCGTTTCGTTCCTAACGCAGCAGTGCACACTATTAAAATATTTAAAAACAAACTGGTCTATTTGAGTGTGTGCCATGTTTTCATAAGCCTTTATGTTTCATAAGCAGGCAATGGATTCTTTAGCATATTTAGGATTTTTTCCATCATGGAACTTGCAAAGAAATGAGGACTAGGCAAAATTCTTATCACTAAGAGGTGCTGAGAAAATAACACTGGATGATTAGACAAAAAACATAGCTAATATTTCTATGTGAACTTACATGCCAAGCTAAACTATAAACATTTTGCTACCCGGCAAGCCACACAATGAGTATAAACCCTAAGACCATTTGTCAAGTAAATTATTTAATTTGATGTGTGTCTAAGTCAAAATCGCATTTACTATGTTTTTGTAAAATATGCATTGGTTCTTAAAATTTCCTGAGAGGTATTACCACTTAGAAGTAGCATTGCCAGTGACTGGCCAGCTAATGTGTTCTCACCAAATGTGAAGTTATATTAAGTCTAGGGTGGCACGAAGGAACAATGCAATAGTTTAGCAGGACCTTGCCAATAATTTCCCCCAAAATTATTTGGGCTGAACGTTATTTGCAGACATATTTTTGTGCTGACCATTTGTTCTGACCTGCCTACATTTACTATATACCTATCTTAGTCAAGTGTATCTTTAATTATGGGGCTAAAAGAACACAAGTATCCATATGAAGTATCTTTAGTGATCCTTCCAAAGAAGATTCCCTCTCATCAAAGAGTTTCACTTAACATGGTTTTGGAAGACTTTAAAAAATAAAACAGCAGGAGCTGACTGTTGTGTTTACTTTCGCTCTGGCTGTGTTCGCATTCCCTCTCGTGAATATTTATTGTCTTTCTATTGCCTGGAAGCGGCTGGGCTGGGTGCATCTCGTGATGAGTCACCCAGGATGGTCAGCACAGTTCTGCCAGCCCGTGTTGAGTGCGATTATCGAGGCCAGTGTTCCGCTGCCTCTCAGCTCACGTATCATTTCGCTGCTGGTCACTCCTCATTAGTGCCTTTCCTAAGGGTAATCAGAGGACCCAGAAGGAAATTAAATTGAAACCTGAGAGTATTCCCACCATCTGTTTTTCTTATCTGTGGTTGGGCCTCTGAATTTGGTTCTAGAACACTCCAAGGACTTGAGTTATCTCAAGGAGATTGATGAAATTCCTGCTATGAAGTTAGCTCTGATTACAAAAGAATGTGTCATGGAGTACAACATGTTGTGATTGGAGGTTTGGAGCTAGATGGAGCTGGAGTTGAGTCCTGGCTCCATCCTGGCCGACTGAGCCAGTCTCTGGACTGCCAAGCATCAGTTTCTCCATTTATCAAATGGGCATAGTAATACTGAACCCATAGGGCTGTGTGAGGAGTAATGAAACACCACCAGGAAAAGCTGTAACCCAGTTTCCTGCACATAGCAGACCTTCAGGACACAGTAGTGCCCTTCTTTCCTCATTGGTACTTTCTTTTTTGAGGGGTGAAGAAAGAGTGGAGAAGGGAGAAGAGGAACTCCATCAGTAAATAATAGGAACTCATTCACACCTATTAAAAGGTTTATGCCAAAATTTTTCACACGGCTGCTACCCGTTAGAGGGTTATAACCAGAATTTAAAGAAGGAAGAAAAGAGAATGAAAGAAGAGAAAACGGTAGAATTCATTTAAGTACTAAAAAGAGGATTGTTTTGGCAAACATATTATTTCAGTGATATGGGTACATGTCTGTACTGGATCATGATGTAGAAAAGATTTTTTATTGGAAGTGGTGATTGAAAGTATGAGACACAGTAGTTTAGTTCCATATTCTTAATGCCTTGTAGATCAGAGAGTGTTGAAAGTTGCCTGTAAAGTACAATCTCATGCAGTAAGTTTGTGAATCCTGACAGCCACGCTTCTGTTTGTGCCAATCATACCCCACCCCACAGCTTTCCCTGAGGTTCAGTACAATACAGTCATCCCACAGGTCTCAGCTCAGCAGTAAGAGACCACACCATCCTGTGCAGGAAATACGAGCTTACCTGTCTGTATCCTCCAAGGGATTTGTCCTGTGAATCTACATATCCCCTGAGCCTGGCACGTAGATGAGGTTGGGCACATTTGGGGTGGTATGGCATTTAGAAGGTACTTGATATTATTAGGCACCTTAGTGACTACGAGGACTGTGTTGGCCTCTGCACTTAGCCCCCAGTTTAGGATGAGGCCTAGGCTAGTTTCTTTTGGGAAGGCAGACAGAGTTTACATAATCCAGAAGAACTGGATTAGGATGAGGCTTTGAGGAGGCTGATCCATGTGGACTGGTAGCCAGGGTTCATTAAGCCTGAATACCAAGGGATAAATTATCCCGCTATTGGGACAGGCTCCTGTCTTCTGATCTGTAATGAACGTAATGGGAATTTACTTTCACTACTTAGAGGTTTAGTTTCAAAATATGATATGTTTCAAAAACAGTTCTTATGAGTGCCTGTTTATTTCCTTCTGGGCCAAATTATAATTTGTACAATGGAAAAATAATTCCTACCTACCAGGGACTTTATAGAGATGAAATAGGGAAATGTTTGTAAACTTGAGACCATCAAATAACACCTAAGGGCCCAAATGTCAGTCCATTCTTTTATTTATAATAATAAATGGAAAACTGTTCTCTCATATTTCTCCCTTAAAGATAAAAGGTCACCTTGTTAAACGTGACCGTTTCTATCAAAGGAGTCTGTGGCACGTGAGAGTTCTAGTTCTCCATCAGCTGCAGTGTGCCCTGCCTGACTTTTTAGTTATATACCTCATGGAAAAAATTAGACCTTTGCCCTTTCACATAGTATCTGGCGTGAGAGGATGACAGTTTTCTTCTTCGGTTATATTTGGATGATTGAAAACAAGACAAGGAGATACTCTGAGCCAAATAAAAATGTTCCAGTGTATATGCAAAAGGATCTGGTTCTCAGTTACCGTATTGGACCATTGGCAATATCTACTGCATTTTGGTATCTTTTGAAGTCGTAGGGAATCATATTTACAAATCACGCTCTGTGTTCTGTCCCATTTGAAAATGTTTCTGAAAGGTGCCTTTGATGTGTACATTCTGCCTGTTTATGATGATGTATTTATTATGGAATGATGTCAAATTAGAGAAGACTTTGAGATGAAGCCCATCAGATTTCTCCTAAATCATGGTGAAATGCAAGGTTAATGTGAGATATAGATATGTGTGCTTAAAGCTATATTGATTATGTGTCACGGGCCTGTGCAAGAGTACATTTCAGTAGGTCTTCTTTAAATGTTCTCAGATGAGTGCTTTACAGAGTGGTTCCTAGGACATCAGGGAGTAAGAGAGATACAGACATAGCCACGCATGACACCCTTGTCTTTGAAGGCTTTGAGCTCCTTCAAGTCTTTAGAGGAAGGAGAAATCAATTATTTTTCTGTTCTGTTTCAGTTTTTTTTTTTTTTTTTTTTTTTTGAGACAGAGTCTCGCTCTGTTGCCCAGGTTGGAGTACAATAGCGTGATCTCAACTCACTGCAACCTCTGCCTCCCTGGTTGAAGTGATTCTCCTGCTTCAACTTCCCAAGTAGCTGGGATTACATGCGCCTGCCACCACATCCGGCTGATTTTTTTATTTTTAGTAGAGACAGGGTTTCACCATGCTGGCCAGGCTAGTTTGAACTCCCGACCTCAGGTGACCTGCCTGTCTCGGTCTCCCAAAGTGATGCGATTACAGGTGTGAGCCACCACGACCTGCCTGTGTTTCGGTTCTTATAGTTAGTGTTACTAGGAAGACAGCTTTAGGAGACCTTGGCTTTAGCATGGGATCTAGAATAATATTTATGAGCTGAGTACTCAGAACATTTTGGCGACTAAGTAAAAGGATTATTATTGATTCTTCCATGCTCAGGTTGGCTATTTGAATTCAGCAAAGTCCTGCTCATGGGTCTAACAGTTCTTCAGGCCTCTCTAGGTGAACCTAGATATGGGCATAGACCTAACCATGAAAACAGGTAGTGATGAGAAGGACCAGGTTTAAGTGGCAATGATTGTTTCTTCCATCACTGGAAATCGCTTATTAATTTTATTTATAGTTAGCTGTGCATTTTTCTTAGCACAGTCTTTGAGGGAGTTGCTTTGCATTTGACTTCTGTTTACTTTTTCACACTCTCTGTTGACTCATTCTTATTGAATTCTAGGAGGAGGCAGAAGAGAACTAGTTCGATGTGTGCATTCTTGAATAGCATCTGATCGATAACTGGACTGGTGGTCTGTTGTACTTCTCCATCAGCTCAGCGGTCTAAAAAGCCATTTGGAGAAAAATCTTTGATTAGCACTCCGATGCTCATTATCCATCAAAGGCAGGTGCAAACCAAGTACAGAGAACTTGGAGAAATAGGATGGCTGAGCTCAGCCGAGGGTCTATAGATCTGGGATGTGGAGCAGGAGTTGGATGGTTGCCTGCCAATACTGAATTTGGTTTTTAAATATGACTCCTGTATCCATTAATTGGTCCAGAGTGTGAATTCCAGCAAATTCAGGCAATGCATGGAGTGGCAAGAACACTGCAGCAAACACACACCTCAGTGCAGAAAGACGTGCCATTTTTGATGGCCTGTTTGGATAACCTGTACTGTCCTCTCCTGCTTGCTCTCCCCACTGTCTGCCCAGTCTCCTGGGCTTTATGCATTTCCTGCCACCACAGTTATTTTCTGAAAACATGGTTCTGATGATACTACTCTCTTGCTCAAACACCTTTGATGGCTTCGTATTGCCTATAGGAAAAAAAATTGGGTTTCTGTTAGGCATTCAGGGCTTTCTACAATCTAACTCCTCTATCCACTTCCATTTAATTTCCTTCTCTCCAGCCACACTGGTCTGCTAGCTTTGAAACCTTCACCAGATTTCTTAACCTAAGCCTCAGTATCCTCATCTGTAAAATGGGTGTAATAGACTCTACCTCAGAGGATTAAAGATTCATTGGAATATCCAATCTAATAATGAGCTTAGCAGAGTTTCAGGCACATGGTAAGGAATTAATAAAAGTTAGATATATTTATAATTTTCATCATTATTAACTAAACACAGTGATTTGACCCTTTACTCATACTGTTCTTATGCCTTTGGAGTGACTTTGATCTTTAAGGCACATCTGTAAGGCTATGCCTGCCTTTGCGAAGATACTCTGAATCTCAATCAATTACTGAACTCTTTCTTTGTGCATCCACTGTACTTTTTATGCCTCAATTACATCACTTAGCAAAGAGCTTGCTTTGTATTATGGTTGTGTTTGTCTTCCCATTTGAGTTGGTTTCCTGCTGAGATTGGAACATAGATGTTCTCAGCCTGGAGTGGGAGGTGGGTTGGGGTAGGCGAGGTCAAGTCAGCCTGTAAGAACTTTGCTCCTTGAAGGGACTGCTTTGCTTCTTAAAGAGCAAGTGTGTGAGGAATTGAGAATGGGTGTTACAATACTGCGATGCAATTCTGATGCCAATCATGTGGCGTTAGCATCAATTCCGCAAGTGGAGGATATAGACCCCAACAAAATTGCTCTCACTTCAAGTCCAGGAGTCCCTGGATCACCTACACTTTGAACCAGCTGGCTGCAAATTTATGAGTTCCCACAACCCCTCATATGATAATTAGCTGGAACCATTCACAGGGCCCAGGACAGTGCTGTACTTAAGATGATTGTTTTAGCATAACAGTTACAAATCAAGATCAGCCAGATGAAGAGACACTTAGGGCAAAGTTTGAGAGGATCCTGGACATGGGGCTTCCCTGTCCTTGTTCTGTGAGATCAAGATGTGTTACCTTCCTGGCACACTGATGCAATCATCAACCAGGGATCTCTACCAAACTTGGTGTCCAGAGTTTTTATTGGGGTTTCATTACGTAAGCATGATTGATTGACTCATTGGTGATGTGATTATTCAATCTCCAGCCCCCTGTCGGTCAGCTGATCTTATCCGGCTCAAAGCCCCAACCCTCTAATCACAGAGTTGGTTTTTCTGGTACAGCCACCCCTGCACTGAGCCATCTTGATCATATTCCCTTAGGTATGGTCCAAGGAGCTCATGAATAATAATGATATTCCAATTACTTGGAAAATTTTAAGTATTTAGAGTATGTCTCCTAGGAACCAGGGACAAAGGCCATTCAAATTCTTTATTAAATAACAGGCGTGCTTCACATTGTCCCCATCAAAGCTACCTTTGATGGGTTGCCTCGTCACATCCTGAACTTTCCTATCCCATCAGGACATGAATGATAGCCTAAAATCCATCATCTCCTCGGTCAATAGAAGTTGGGGAAGATTAGAAGTAGTTTGCTGCCTGTGAACAGGAGGTGTGTGGGGGCACCTAATCATGGGCGGACTCTTAATATAACTCTCTAGATTTTGTTTTTGTAGATACACGAGTCTGTCCTATTAGCAAATCACATTCTTGAGGTCAGGAATCGTCCTAATTGCCTTTGCCTACACAGCACACCTGCTGTGTGCTCAGAAACTGGCCCCCTATTGGAACAGCTTGCCCTTCTAGCTTTATTGGGGGCATGGTGAGTTATTTTGGCTGTCCAAGTGATACAGCTTAGCCTGATTCAAGGCATCCCCAGCCAAGAAAGCTGACTCAATGAGAAAGAATAGAGGATGGGTGTGGTGGCTCACAACTAATCCCAGCACTGTGGGAGGCTGAAGGAGAAAGATTGCTTGAGGTCAGGAGTTCAAGGCCAGCCTGGACAACATAGCAAGACTCTGTCTCTAACAAAAATAAAAAATAAAAATAAAAGAGAAGCAATAGACCTATCTTTCCATGAGGACCCATGTGATGATCCCAGCTGTTGCTGGCCATGCTTGGACTGATAATGCCCTTGAACGGTATTGAGCACTTCCTCTGTTTAGGTGAAATATTGAAATTTATCACTGGATTACTGGTCACTGACATGCAATGGAACAAAGGATGACAAGAATTATGTTGTCTACAAAGGCAGTCTATGAAAATCATTTTGTTATGACTGTTTTTCAAAGTCTTAGGAGTGAACCATGTGTTTTACACATCAGGCCATATACACATTTACTTGCAAATCATGTTTTTTTTTTCTTCCTGGAAATAAGTTTGATGGTTTCATTTCCTGAAATGAAATTTAATCAGGGATTAATGGTCAATTCCTGATGAATGAAAGGTATTAACAGGCTCTTGTGTAAGAATCTTCTTTTCTCATGTGATTTTTCTTCAATGTTCTGCCTTTTCTCCCACATTTCCAGAACTTTAAAAATAACTCCGTAGGATCTGTGCTTCTCCCCCAACCCAACCCTTCCCACCCCATCTCTCTGTTTCTCTCTCCTTCTCTCTGTATGAAGTCTTTTCTGTTGCCAGTGACGTAGTTCTCTGATTCTCTTAACATTAAGGGGAATTCTATTTAAAAATTTCTAGATGCTTACGGCACGTAATAATTAAGGGTTATTCCTATCAGAAATAGAAACACCATATTAGAACAGTTCTTCCTCAGAGGCTACTAAAGAAGGAAAATCCTGTTTAGAGGGTTTGCCTCTGTGGTCTTTTTTTAAAACAGTAGTTATGTAATGTCAGGTTTAATTGGCTGGGAGTCAGGAAGCTGGTTTATTTGTGTGCCTCTTGTGTCATATATACCTGCAGGGCTGAGTGGTCTGTAAAAAGCACTTAAGATTTGCACACAGGGGCTGCTGCCCAGGAAGTGTCCCGCAGAATGACAGTTTGGCAGATGTTGAAAGAAAAGCGTATTGTGTGTGTGTGTTTTTTTTCTTTATACAGTGATGAGTATATATCAGGGACTGAATAAACATGTGTTGATTGACTGTAAAAGGACCTTTACTCTGAATGGGAGACAGCAGTCTCTGATCTGATAGCAAGCTTCCCAAGTCTGGCTTCTTTCTCTGGGTCTATAGTGGTGGGTGAGGAACAATTGCTACCCAGGATTTAAAAATTAATTCCCTAGCAGAAGAAAACAGGTGGTAACATAAAAGAAGTCCCTGAATGAAGGATCAAGTAATTCTCAGAAGAGACCAGAAGGGAATGTTTAAGACCTCACCTGTCTGTAGCAATGCATAGACACGTTAGAAGATATGTAAGGTCCAGGAGTTTTGCCAATATGGGATGGGGACGGGCTGATTATTAAATTGTGACAGTAGGGAGGCTTGCTGTGCTAAAAGAGAAACATGTCTAGGAGGTGAACCCATGAATAGAAAGAAAGAATCTTGAAGGTAAAAAGATAATGGAGAACATTTCAGTGAGATTGAGATGAAGAGTAAACAGCCCTGCTGCAGGGGAGACCATGTGCCCCTCTTGTCCAGATTTGAAATGTCATGGAGGCTTTTTCAATGAACTAGCTGTTGAAGGTTTAAGAGAGAATACTGGTTGGGGCTGAGCATGGTGGCTCACACTTGTAATCCCAGCACTTTGGGAGGCCAAGGTGGGCAGATCACGAGGTCAGGAGTTGGAGACTAGCCTGGTCAACATGGTGAAACCCTGTCTCTACTAAAAACACAAAAAAATTAGCCAGGCATGGTGGTGGATGCCTGTAATCCCAGCTACTTGGGATGGTGGGGCAGGAGAATTGCTCGAACTTGGGAGATGGAGGTTTCAGTGAGCCAAAATCACACCTATCCACTCTTGAGCCTGGACAATAAAAGCAAAACTCCATCTCAAAAAGAAAAAAAAAAAAAAAAAGTAAAAGGAAAAAAAAAGAATATCAGTTGGTTTCTTGCTTTGCTTTTGTGGACAGTGTCAGTGCTTTCAAGCTGCTTTGCACTTAATTTGGAAAACAAGTAAGAATTGGTTGATGGGGTAGCAGTTGTGAGAACTTTAGAACACGTGGTCTCTGTTATGTTGAAGTTCGCAAGAGCAACAGAAGGAATCACACTACATCCAGACTTTAAGAAGTCCTTCAAATAGTGTAGGGGAAGAAGGAAGGGCTGTGCTTGTTCAAGAAATCTTAGGTTCTCAGAAACTCGGTGATAAACAATCTGGGCCATATCCCTGTGACTGGTCCAGTCATTAGCTCACAGTTAGCCTTTAATAAAGATTTACTGAATAAACAAAAGAAGTAATAAGAAAAAAACGTGGCTCAAGTGAGATAGAAGACTTTGAAAAATAAAATTCTGATTGAAAAAGTGTTAATACTTTCAGAGAGAGAAAGAGGGAATACATCTTTTAAAAAAAGGGAGGAAAAGCATCATAGGACACCGCTTGGGAGGTTTCTAAGCTCAGATGAGCCTAACACACAGTTTAAAAGATGGATGACTGAGTGTTCAAAGATGGCAGACACAGTAAGAACGGGATCAGGAAAGCCCAAGCCATGCTTGTGAACAATTCTAAAGACAGAGCGTGTTTCAAAAGCGCTTATATTCTAAGAAAACAGTGGAACCCTGGCTTGGGGAGGATAATTGTGATAATAAATGGTGACAGGAAAAATTCCTATTTAGCTTTTATCCTTTCAATGAAGAGGAACAAATTTACAACTAGAAAAGATCCAAAAACATCATTAAGAAATCAAAGTAAAAGTCAGGAGAGCCAATAGTCAGACAACATCAAGTCGTTCTGAGTTGGATTAAATAAATTTGAATCTCTCCACCCAGAGGGTGGCATCTTAGGAACCTGAGAACACCCTGTAGATGTGATCTTGGAACTGAGTCACTGGAATCATGTCCCTTAACAGTGAGAGTGGATGTGGTAGGGGGTGAAGGGACCATTCCCTTTTGGGGCTGAGGTTTAGTTACTTTACCTTGATGTCCCTCAGTTTCCTCACCTATAAAATGGTGATGTTGTCTCAGTTATCCCATCTGAAAAACGAGCATTCTGTGTCTCAGTTGCTGATTAATAGTATTTCCTACTTCTTCTGGTTACCGCAAGGAATAAAGAAGATAATCTACGTAAATAATTCACATGAAGTAGACACCGTATAAATGTTGGCTATCATTACTATTGCCTATTCTCTTTGAGAAATTGTCAGTAAAAGAAAGCTTTGGGGATGGGAAAACATCCCAAGTTTTAGAAAGGGGAAGAGGCAGATTGTAGAAATTAATGTGACATTAATTCCTGGCAAAATTCCCACATGGATGGGTACAGGATGGTTTGTGAAGACTTCAAAATAAAAAGTCCTTATAGGTTCTGTCATAGTTTGCTAGGCTCGCTGTGACAAAGTACCATGAATGGGGTGGCTTAAATAACAAAAAAAAAAATAAAGGGTGGAGGAAAAGCATCATAGGACATCCCTTGGGAGCTTTCTAAGCTCAGATGAGCTTAACACACAGTTTAAAAGATGGAAGACTGAGTGTTCAAAGATGGCAGACACAGTAAGAACGGGATCAGGAAAGCCCAATCCATGGCTTGTGAACAATTCTAAAGACAGAGCGTGTTTCAAAAGCGCTTGTATGCTAAGAAAACAGTGGAACCCTGGCTTGGGGGGGATAATTGTGATAATAGACGGTGACAGGAAAAACTTGTTGTCTCACAGTTCTGCAGGCTAAAAGTCCCAAATCAAGCTGTCCGTAGGTTGGTTTCTTCTGGGGGCTGTGAGGTAAGAATTTGCTTCCAGCCTCTTTCCTTGGCTTCTGTTGAATAGATGGCCAGCCGTCTTACTCCAGTGTCTTCACATTAACTTCCCTTCCTCTGAGTCTGTGTTCTGATCTCGTTTCACAAGGACACCAGCCGTCTTGCATTAGGGCCTACACTTGTGACCTCATCTAACTTGATTACCTCAGCAAAGGCCCTATCTCCAAATAAGGTCACATTCCCAGGTCTGTGGGGTTAGGACTGTAACGCACTTTTTGGCCTGCAATACATACACGATTCAGCCTCAACAGGTTCACTAAGAAAAAGTCAAGCAGAGCAAAATTAACTGTGTTTTCGATGCTAGAGAAGGAAATATATACATGGTGAACTTAAGAATTTTAGAAAACAAATTCAAAGCTGTTATTTATTTATTTTTTTATTTTTTGAGATGGAACTTCACTCTGACACCCAGGCTGGAGTGCAGTGGCACCATCGCGGCTCACTGCAGCCTCCACTTCCCAGGCTCAAGTGACCCTCCCACCTCAGCCTCCTGAGTAGCTGGGACTTACAGGCATGTGCCAGCATACCTAGCTAATTTTTTGTATTTTTGGTAGAGACAGATTTCACCATGTTGCCCAGGCTGGTCTAGAACTCCTGACCTCAAGTGATCCACCCACCTTGGCCTCCCAAAGTGCTTGGATTACAGGTGTGAGCTGCCACACCCAGCCTCAATGCTGTTAATTTTTTTGTATATCAATGACACCTCAATAAAGCTTAAAAAAGATTAGCATTAAAAAAAAGTGAAGAAATAATAGTTTTTCTGAATTACAAGTTGGCCACAGTGTCTGTTTCTTCCTTTGACATACATAGTCTCATGATTTCCCTAGTATTTTCAAGGAGTAATAATCTTTTTCTCTTTCACCCAGGACCTTTACTTTGTGACATTATGCGCTTTGTAAGCTTGTAAAACAATTAGAAAATTGTTCTCTGATAGATTGTTCTTGCTTGTAGGAGAATGGTATTGAAATATTCATAAGGAAATGAATTTCAGTTTCAAATGACAAGAAGAAATACGGTTTCAAATTTTATAGAAAATGACACAGTTCTTGCTTTATTTTAAAAAGAAGGGGGAAAAACTCATAATTGTGACCTTGGCTCTAGTTCAATGTACAGATTTTAATGTGGAGATTTATAATCTTAATATTCCTACAATTTAGGATTTATACTTCAATTTCACAATTTAATCGTTAATTTTCTCATGAAACTTTCTCAGATAGCTTCACTTTCTTAAAACTTCTTTTATTATTTTATTAAGTAATGAAGAATTGTATCTGTATTTCAAGAGTTAGTGAAATAGACTTTTGCGACTGCCATTTTTTGTAAATGCGCTCCTAAAAAAAGCGGGAAGGCAGCATAGTTATGTCCTGTGATAAGAGCTGGGTTGGTCTTGCTTTGTTTTCAGTAGACAAGCTTCCTGGTTAGCCTATTCTCCCAGGTGAACTTTATTACCTGATAGAAATCTTATCCACCAATTGAATTAATATGTGTTTTGAAAACAGCATTCTTCTTCCATGCTTGCTCCTGACTTTGAAAACAAATCCCAAACACGCTGCTCTCTTTTCCTCCTCATAATCAGATCTTAGCTTTCAATGCCTCCTAAATACCGCTGAGTTAATTTTTTGATAACTCTTTGTCCATTTGTACAAAAGCACATTTGTACTTTTTTGTCCTGTGGTTACAACCACACTGAAAAGATGCCAAATGGAAAACTCTCTTGGTCTTTAAAGAAAGGCCAAAAGTACTTCTCCCAAATTACATGAGTAGAACTTCTCCTGTCCCCCAATAAATGGATCTAGGTAGTTTTCTTCTTTCCTTGGAGTTCCTACGGATTCTTTCTATTTTACCACCTGAGTGGCCAGAAATTCAGCACTTGCGGTATGATGGACGTTTTTAACTTTTCTAAAAACCGTTGTTTCCAAATATGGGCTCTGAGCCCTGCTGGAGATTGTTAGGGCTGTCCCTCATATGGCTTTTGAGGGATGGAAATGATCAGTAGGCAGGGGCCAACTCTACCTCTTGGGACCTCTGTCTTTGTCATGCTATGGGGGCTGATCTCTGCAGAGGAATTGATTGTGAGGAAGAAAAGAGAAAAAGGGTAATTATAAAGAACTGGGGGCTGGGCTCAGTTGCTCATGCCTGTAATCCCAGCACTTTGGGAGGCTGAGGCGGGCGAATCTCATGAGGT